>JAJOOH010014756.1:0-20929 GCA_029582605.1 Solanum gracilifrons | reverse complement strand
TGAAAACTAGATTGACTACATATCTTGTTTTGACTCTACCAAAGGGTTCAGACGATTATGTTATATATTGTGATGCATCAAGAGTCGGCCTAGGTTGTATGTTGATGCAGCGAGGTAAGGTTGTAGCATATTCTTCTAGACAACTTAAGGTGCTTGAGAAGAAATATCCGACTCTTGACCTCGAGCTTGCAGCAGTGGTGTTTGCACTTAAGATTTGGAGACATTACTTGTATGGTCTTCACAGATCATAAGAGCCTTCAGTATGTGTTCACCCAGAAAAAGTTGAATCTTCGGCAGAGGAGTTGGCTTGAGTTCCTTAGGGATTATTCACTATTAATTTCAATCACCCATTTGTCTACCTTAGCCCATAATCTAATCACATCCCTAGAACCTATCTCCATACTTGTTATTTTCATGTTATTTGTTGTTGTAGCTGAGATTTGAAACCAAATATCCTGTTACTTGACACTTGTGTCACCCAAATCTTGAGTCATGCTTTTATTCATAAATGTTTTTACATATAATTGACTTGAACATAGTCATATTTTTCTTTTGACTTTTGAGTAGGAACCACTCCTTTGGGACTCGACCCTAACTCACTTAGTTAGGTTATATTACTAACTAACGATCGTTGATGCTTATTATTGGATGAAATGTCTTTGAAACGTTATTAATAAAATATGGCACTGCTGCGGGAAGTGGAGCTACTTCAGAATTTTTAGTTAAGTTGGATTTTTTCTATTGTTAGTCATAGTTTTACTTACTTAATTTAGTTTAGTTTTGTTTGTTTGTATGTTGAAACGGTAAGTATGAGTGTGAACGACAGCAATGGCAGCCAAGTAGGCCATCAAGATGATATCGGAAACCTCAACGATGTCAATGAGCCTAATTCTAATGGCCCCCATCTTATGGGAGGTATTGGTGCCATTCTCTTGCCTCCGGCCAAAGGGAATACGGTGTTTCACTTGACATGTACTATGTTACAGCTCTTGCAATTGAAGGGGATGTTCAGTGGTTTGGCTCATGAAGATCCCCATGACCATATAGAAACTTCGTGGATGTATGCACACCATTTTCCTTCAAGAACATCTCCCAAGAGTCGGTTCGGTTAAGGCTGTTCCAGTTCCTTTTGATGGGAGAGGCATGCAAGTGGTTGGCTGAATTGCCACGTAAATGAATCACTTCATGGGAGGAGTTGGTCACCATATTTAATGTGCGACTTTTCCCTGCTTCGAAGATGATGACTCTTCGAGACAACATTCAGAGCTTTAAGCGTCTAGAAGGTGAACCAATCCATAAAACTTGGCTGCAATTCAAAAAGTTGGTGCTTAAGTGCCCAACTCATGGCTTGCCTGATAACGTGTTGATGTAGTATTTTTACCGGAGTATTGACTCGGTAAATAAGTGTGTTGTTGACCAACTTGATCTGGGAGGTTTGATGCAGCAACCTTATGTGATAGCGACTCAGTTCTTGGATGGCATGACTACTATAAATAGGGCGTGGCATACTCGTGAAGACCAGGTCTCCTCTCTCACATTCAAATTGAGAAGGAACAGATGGAGAAAGACCAAGAGAGGGACCAAAACAAGGCCAAGATCATGACACAACTTGACATATTGTCTAAAAATGTCATGCGGCTGGTGCTCGAAGTGCAGATGTCATGGGTGACGGGTGTGCTAATCCGGATGAGCCTAAGTTTGAGGTCTTCTATAATGAAGAACTGAATTTCCTAGCCAACCAAAGTGGTGGTTATCATTCAAACTACCCGAGGCAGGGTAGTAACCAAGGTTTAAATAGGGATGGAGGTTGGAACGATCGAGATAAATAATGGAGGGACTGAAATCCCAATTGGAAGGATAGGGAGAAGGATAGACATATGCCTCCCACCGAGTGCCAAAAGCCAAAGGATTCAAAAGGTGGCCGGTCTGAGGATATGCTTTCTCGTATCCTCAACGAAGTTGAGGGGTCGGACAAGATTTTGAAAGAAATGAAAGATGATGTGTCGACCCTTAGCCAGACCATTACCTCTCATTCAGTATTGATCAAGCAGTTGGAGAACCAAATGGGGCATATCTCGTCTCATTTGAACTCGAGACAGCAAGGGGGTTTGCCTAGTGACACTATGGCAAACCCCAAGAATGAGGTTTGAGTGTGGACTTATGTCGTCCCACGACGTTAACTAAGGCGCTGCTTGGGAGGCAACCCAAGTTTTATTTTCTTTCGTTTTAAGTTTGAAACAATGGTGTGTTGATTGTGAAGGTCAAAGTGTGGGAAGTGTTTGAAAAGTGTAGGTTGGTGAGCAAAAGGTCCATTTTGTGCATCACCGAGGAGGACGGCGTGCCCGACTTGAACCATTATTTGACTCAAGAAAATTTTAAAATTGAAGTCTGTAAACCTTGGCGAGCCAAGGAGAAACTTGACGAGTCGCCGACAGTTCTGCGATCACGATCTAGTTCGTTGTTTGGACCCCAACATTAAATGGAGGTCCTATAAAACTCGGCAAGGTAAGTCACCAATCGGTGTGTTGCCGAGTGGGTCGGCGAGCACAACTAATGTCGCTGAATGGGTGAGAACTGAACGGTTTTTAAAGGCCAAAGGTTTAAAGTTTCAAACTTTTCACTTTCCCTCACTTTTAATCTTCCCAAACTCACACCAGCACATTAGTTTCTATATTTCTTGTACTTTAGAGTGTTTTAGTCATTGGAATTGTGTTCGGATTGGATTGCATTGCCGCCTTGCTTTACAAAGTATTTTAATGGGCAACTAAGGTTGGATTTCCGAACCCCGAGTTTACTTCTCCTATTTTGTACTCATTTGCAATGATCTTATATTAGTGATGTGTGTTGGGTATCTCTGATCTTAATTTTTTTTTTTGTGCCTGTGTATATTTGATATTCTTGCCCGTAATGCCTTTATTGTTGAATTCCCGTAATTTTGTGCCTTAAAATTGATTAAATTTTGTGGGGTTGTTCTTGCATGTTGTTGGGTCAAGTTGGGTGAAGTCTAAGTAACCCCTGTTTGCACTAAATGAAGTAATTTGCCCAATGATAGAGCGGGTGATGTCTTTCTTAAGGGTAAAAAGTCGTCAAATGGCCAAATTTGGCAAAACCGAGAGAAGTACCGTTCAAGTACTGACACATACTCTGTGCTCCATCTTCTCGTGATGTAGGTGCAGGTCCTCAGCTCCAGATCACGTATATATATGTTCTCGATCTTCAGTTCAATAACATCAGTGGTGAGTCCTTATTTCCCGAGAAAGACAAACATGTTTCTTTTGGTTTTAGTTTTTAGTTTCAGTTTTGCTAGATTTAGCTGGGGCATGTCCTTGCACTTTTAGTCAGTTAGAGGCTTATTTCAGACATAGTTAGTTTCTGCTTTAGCATTTGAGTTTTACATTTCAGTTGTTGTTAAACTCTCAGTTTTTTATATATTAAGATAGTTGTGGGTATTCCCTATCATTTCATTTCAGTTTATCTTGTGATTTAGGTTCCGCATAGTATTTTATTACTTAAGTTTATTTAGTATGCTTATGATATGCTAGCAGGGTTAGCTTGGGTCACTCGTGATCCTATGTCCCGTGTCCACGTCCTGGGGTAGTTTCGGGGACTGACAAACTTGGTATCAGAGCACTAGGTTTTAGAGTCCTAGGATGTCTGAAAGACACACTAAGTAGAGTCCTTTTCATGGGTGTGAAGTGCAACACATCTAATGAGAGAGAGGCTACGAGGTGTTTTAGGAAAACTTCACTTTCTTTGTTACTCTTATCCTGTGTAAGGTATGATCTAATTCCTCGTTTCTAACTCGACGTTATGCATTTCAGATCCTTCCTCCTCGTAGATATTATGAAAGGAATACAAATTCATGCAACACTATTGCAGCTCCTCCAGTCCTAGATCAGGAAGTTTCGAATGTTGAGTTTCGGAACGCCATTCAAATTTTAGCTCAGAGTGTGACTAACGGAAACAACCAGTAGGCTCAAGTTCCTGCAAATGTTAGTTCTGGATCAATGGCAGCCAGGGTTCATGATTATTTTAGGATAAATCTACCTGAGTTCTTAGGATCGCAAATTAGTGACGATATACAGAACTTCATTGATGAGGTTAAGAAAATCTTTGGAGTGATGCAACTGATTGGAAATGGTAGGGTTGAGTTGGCATCCTACTAGCTTAAGGATGTGGCTCACATATGGTTCACTCAGTAGAAATAATACAGGGGCTACTTTGTCTTTTGTAACTCCCTTTATAGGAGTAAACTGTAACACCCCAACATTCATTTATTAACTCGTCTCTTCATGGAAAGAAAGGAGAGTGAGTAATAAATTAAAAATGAAGTGGTATGTCATATTTTAAGTGTTAAAGGGTTGTATCTCAAGTTTTGAAGTTAAGTAACTGGCAAAATAAAAGTTGGCGAAAGTTATCGTAAGTTCCTTTTTAAAGATTTGTCTAAAATTTGGGTCAAATGTCTTGGATGTTTTGTCCCAATATATATAGAGTAAGAAGTCTTATCACCCATTAAATCGAAGGTCTACGAGTCTAGTTTGCAATGCTCAAAACCCCGTATCAAATCGACATTAGAACAAAAAGTTATGAGGGTTTTACTAGGGACTGCCGGGGAAGAATCCGGGTCGGTCAAAAATATGGTAAGTCGGCTTATTTAACGTTTTATGCCATGAAAAAATTCAATTCCAGTTCCAAAATAGAGAGAAAGCTTAATAGAGAGTTCCTATGCAGTTCTAGCATGATGAAAGTTAGTTTTTGACGATTTCTACCATTAAACATTGCCCCCATGCCTAGAAATGTAATCCCTACACATGGCAATCATTTTTTCCTTCTATTAGTTGCGTTTGGAGCTGGTTTTTTAAGATCTAAATTTGTACTTATTGGTGTTTCTTCAAGGTTTATAGTTGGTTAACTAAGGGAATCATTTCAGGACCCTTTTTATGGTTCATTTTATGAATTTCTATGGATGTTTCGACAAGTTGGGGCAATATGGCAAATCTTCCGATTTAAGATTAATTATGAACTGTTAATAGGTGCGTACCACCTGTCTATATATAGTGTTTGCGAAGCTTCGGACATAAGGAACAACTTTCGTGAAGGAACTAAGGTTTTTTGAGCGTTCATTGGAAAGGTATGTTAAGGATATTCCCTACATACGACATGTTTCCTAAAAGTTTAGAAGCAATGTAATTGGGTTGTTATCCTTGTTACACTTGTAGCCATTATCGTTAATTGTTGGCTGTTCGAGTTGATATAATTCTCCCATATCGGGATTCTTATTCAGTTAGTAGCATCCCTATGTTGGACACAACTTAGAGGCTATTTGTATAGGTTTCTTATAACTAAATTGCTCGCCATTAGCGATTGGATTGTTATTGTTGCCCTTGGGGCAATTGTGGTTAGCTGTAGGAATGTGATTTATGCCTAGAAGGTCTATGTTCTGCCTACAGGGTTATATGGATGCCTAAAAAGGCTATAAATTGCCTACGAGGCAATATTGATGCCTAGAAGGGCTTTGAGTTGCCTACATGGCTATATTGACGCCTAAGAAGGTAATACGCTTCCTACAGGGCCAAGTTGTTGCCTAAGAGGACTTTGAGTTGTCTATAAGCTATGTTGATACCTAAGAGAGCTGTGTGCTGCCTACGGGGATATGTTGATGCCTAAGAGAGTTATGTGGTGCATGCCTAAGGGGATATATTAATGACTAAGAGGGCTATGTGACTGCCTACGGGGCTAGGGCACTACCAATAGGGGTATATAGGTTGATTGGCACCTTTCGGGTTATGGGGGCCTCAGTTGGTGGTCTTGTGTACTATTTGTACCTGCCTGGCTTATGGGGATTTTGGTAGGTTGTTGTTTTATTATTTTATTACTTTTGATAAGTTTAGATTTAGGAGCAGGTCAACACACTTACCTTATCTTTGATTTATTTATCAGATTATCCTAGTATATCAATATACCTCCTCATACTCTATTGCCTTTCATACTCTGTACATAATTTTGTATTGACGCCCCATTGCCTTGGGGGTACTGCATTCATTGATGACCGAGTAGACCTCTTCAGCAGCAGGATTGAATTTTATCCGGTTAGCGAGCCCCTTTCCTCCAGAGCTGCCAGATTTGGGAGGTTTGTTACCTTTTGTTGTATATATCTTTATGGGTAGGCTGGGGCCCTATCCCGCTAATCTTTACTCCTCTTAGAGGCTTGCAGACTAGTGTGTGGGGTGTATAGCTATGTTATGGCCATACTGGCCTATGTTATTAGTTTGAAGGAAGCTTGTGAGCGGTTTGATGTATTGTATTGACATACACCTACTTTTAGTTTTGGTATAGATATCATGGTGGCCTCGATGGCCCAATCTGGACTTCTGTGCTAGTTGGCTATTTATTTATATGATCTCTTGGGATTAGCTGTTTCTTTTATAGATCAGTTGATAGGGGTTTTTCCGGCCTAGGGCTTAGTTTTAAATTGAGATATACTTGTTTGTTTTCTTGATTATGTGTTGTTGTCATGCGCTAGTAGCAAATGGTTCAGCAGGGTCGGCTCGGGCTTGAGTTTTGCCATTACAAGCGAGATGCCCCCCTTGAGTTTGGGGTGTGACAAACTTGGTATCAGAGCAACGTCGTATCCTAGGTAGTCTGCAAGTCAAGTTTAGTAGAGTCTTGTTTCTAAATGTGTTGTGTACCACATCCGATAAGCAAAAAACTACCGGGCATGTTAGAATGACTATCCTTCTTTTGCTCAACTCGTGCTATAGAGCGGTGTCTTAAGGGTTGAGGTTTCTGGCTTATAATTGATACTTGTATGCAGATAGAGATGACTGACACTAGACAGAACACAACTAGCTAGGAGCTAGATACAACTGCAAGCAAGGGTACCGACAAGGTACCACAGGTGGAGGTAGCCCATTGCGAGACCCAGGGGGAGACATCTTCACAGCCCCCTATAACTTCTCTACCATTCAGAAGCCTCCGAGGGCTATATGATTTTTGGCTCCACCAAAAATACCACCTCTAGTTCCTTCTATTCCATCCGATCAGGATTTCAAGAGCGCAATATGTATGTTAGCACAATTAGTAGCTGCACAGTGCCAACCAGTTGCACCAGATGTTGCCAGACCTTCTGAAGGTCCCGAAAGTTGGAGAGTACGTGAATTTCTTGCCTTGAATCCTCAACAGTTTGCAAGGACATATTGCAAAGAAGACCCTCAACACTTTATTGATCAGCTTCATAGGATCTTTAGAGTTATGCATGCCTCAGCGACTGAGTCAGGTAAGTTAGGAGCATTTTGATTGCACGATGTTGTAGTATTGTGGTACGAGAGTTGGGAGAGATCTAGGGGCAAAGATGCATCCCTACCCATTTGTGATAGCTTTACAGAAGCTTTCATAGATCACTATTTGCCTCGAGATATTACGGATGGCCGGGTGGACCAGTTTCTGAACCTCCGACTAGGCAGCATGAGTGTTCGAGAGTACGGGCTGAGATTTGATTTATTGGGTAGATATGCACCAGAATTTGTTGATACGATGCATGATAGGGTGCATAGATTTGTGGGAGGGCTCGACTCACACTATATCGATGCTTGTTCTACCACTGCACTAAATGATACTATGGATATCTCGCGAATTCAAGAATTTGCACAAGGTATAGAGGATAGCCGACAATTACAATATATGAGTGAGAGGGTCGAGAGAGAGAGACAGAAGAGGGCTAGTCCCGCTAGTTCATAGAGAAATTTCCAGGGTGGTCCCAGACCCCAATATTCTATTAGGCCACCTAGACCTCCACCATAGTAATTCCAGGGTAGTAAATTTGGTAGTCAGGAACAGTTAGGCCCATGTAAGGGTTCACGAGCATCAGGCTCGCAACGTCAGAGGGGTTTAGGCCAAGCTAGGACACCCCCGCCGCATTGCGTTACCTGCGGTAGGATGCATTTCGAGAGAGGTGTAGACAAGGTTCCACAAGTTGTTATTCTTGTGGATAGAAGGGGCATGAGTGGAGAAACTACCCTACCATAGTTCAGGGTGGTATAGTTAGTCGAACAGGTCAGCAGTAGGTTCTTCCTCATCAGTACAGTCTATAGGGCGTTAAGCCCAAACTTCAGCACATAGAGGTAGAGGAGGAGGCAGAGAGGGAGCATATAGTTCTGGTAGTGGACAGAACCGTACGTATTAATTTACTAGACAACAGGACTCAGAGTCATCACCAGATGTTGTGGCAGGTACATTAATTTTTTGTTCCTATTGTGTTTATTCTTTGATAGATCCTGGATCTACTATGTCTTATCTTACTCCATTTATTGCGGGGAAGTTATGTATAGTAGAAGAGTCATTAGATCGACCCTTTTATTGTATCTACACTAGTTGGTAAGTCTATTGCTGCCAAGAGAGTGTATCGAGGTTGCACAGTAGAAATTATCGACCGTCAGACCTCTGTAGATCTCGTAGAGTTAGAGATGGTTGATTTTAACGTTATTATTGGTATGGACTGGTTAGCGTCTTGTTATGCTAATGTTGAGTGCCGGACAAAGATCGTTAGTTTCCACTTTCCAGGATAGGCGGTTCGAAAATGGAAAGGCGATACAGCAACGCCGAAAGGTAAGTTTATTTCCTATCTGAAGGCGAGGAGGATGATTATCAAGGGTTGTATTTATGATATTGTTCACGTTCATGATATAGATGTAGAACCACCAACTCTTCAGTCTATTCAGGTAGTTAATGAGTTTCTAGATGTATTTTCAGACGAGCTCCCTGGTATCCCTCCAAAATAGAAAATTGATTTTGCTATCGATATGCGACCAAGTATGCAACCCATATTTGTCCCCCTTTATAGAATGGCTCATGCTAAGCTAAAGGAGTTGAAGGATAAGTTGAAAGACTTGCTGGATAAAGGCTTTATTAGGCCTAGTGCTTCACCATGGGGTGCACCAGTGTGGTTTGTAAGGAAGAAAGATGGCTCACTAAGAATGTGTATCGATTACCGACAGCTGAATAAGGAAAATATAAAGAATAAGTATCCCCTTCCGAGGATAGATGACTTGTTTGATCAGTTACAAGGTGTTAAGTGCTTCTCAAAGATTGATCTAAGATTAGGGTACAACTAGATACGAGTTTGGGAGAAAGATGTTCCAAAGACAGCTTTTAGAACTAGATATGGAAAGTTTGAGTTCTTGGTAATGTATTTTGGATTAACTAACGCCCCATCAGTGTTCATGGACCTGATGAATAGTATATTCAGGCCGTATCTAGACTTGTTTGTGATTATATTTATTGATGATATTTTGGTGTATTCACGTTCAAAAGATGAGCATGAAAATCATCTGCGAGGAGTCCTTCAGGTTTTTCGACACCGAAAACTTTATGCAAAGTTTTCTAAGTGTGAGTTTTGGTTAGACTCTGTAGCTTTTTCAGGCCATATTGTATCAGATGCAGGCACTGCGGTTGATACCCAAAAGATTGAGGCCGTAAAGACTTGGCCCAGATCCATGACTCCGACTGAGGTTCGTAGTTTCTTAGGGTTAGCTGGGTACTATACAAAGTTTTTAGAGGGGTTTTCTTCAATTTCAGCTCCATTAATGAAGCTGACTCAAAAAGCAACTAAGTTCCAGTGGACTGAGGCTTGCAAGCATAGTTTGCAGGAGCTGAAGGACAGATTGACATCAGCACCAGTTCTTGCATTGCCAGACGGTTCAGAAGGCTATGCGGTGTATTGTGATGCTTCTGGTGTTGGGTTGGGATGTGTTCTAATGCAACATGGTAAGGTTATCGCATATGCTTCAAGGCAGTTGAGACAGCATGAGAAGAACTATCGGACCTACAATTTAGAGTTGGCTGCAGTTGTGCATGCGCTAAAGATATGGAGACACTATTTGTATGGCATTCATGTTGACATCTTCACAATCATAAAAGCCTTCAATATATCTTTTGACAAAAAGAGTTAAATCTGCGACAACGTCGTTGGCTTGAGTTACTAAAACATTACGACATGGTCATTTTATATCATCAAGGAAAGGGGAATGTGGTAGCTGATGACCTCAGTCGAAGGTCTATGGGTAGTTTATTATATTTAGGTGTTGTGAAGCATGGGCTAGCATGAGAGCTTCATTAGTTAGCTAGCTCGGGATTCAGATTGTTAGAGGCAGAAGATAGTGGGGTAATAATTCAAGACACAACCGTATCATCTCTAGTTCTAGAAGTAAAATCACGGCAATAAGAGGATCCTAGCTTAGAGCAGCTCAGAGCCAATTCTTAGAATCAACAGACTTTAGCTTTTGATATAGTAGGAGATGGAGTCCTTAGATATAGTGGTCGATTGTGTGTTCTAAATGTTGTAGGGCTTCTGCATCGGATTATGGAAGAGGCACATCATTCCCATTATTCTATTCACCCTGGTTCGACGAAGATGTACCATGATATTAAGGAGATCTATTGGTGGCACGGGATGAAGAAGGACAGTGCTAAGTTTGTGGCACAGTGTCCTAACTGCCAACATGTGAAGGTTGAGCACCAAAAGCCCGCTGGGCTAGTTCAGGAGATAGCTATTCATTTGTGGATGTGGGAAGCAATTAATCGATCGCGTCGTAAGTTTGACTCTATTTGGGTAATTATTGATAGACTAACAAAATCAGCCTACTTATTACCAATCAAGGCTACTTTTATGGCCGAAGACTATGCAGGGTTCTATATTAGGGAGATTGTTAGGCTACACGGTGTCCCAGTATCTATTATCTCTGATAGAGGAGCACAATTCACCGCCAACTTCTAGAAGTTCTTCCAGAAAGGACTGGGGACACAGGTTAATCTTAGTACAACATTTCACCCTCAGATAGATGGTCAGGCTGAGCGCACAATTTTGACACTCGAGGATATGTTGCGGGCGCGTACGCTAGACTTTTAGGGGAGTTGGGATGACCACTTACCTCTTATAGAGTTCACATACAATAATAGTTATCATTCCAGCATCGGGATGGCATCTTTTGAGGCTTTGTATAGACAAAAATGTAGATCCCTCATTGAATGGTTCGAGATAGGTGAGTCAGTGTTGATTGGACCCGACTTAGTACAACAAATAGTGTAGCAGGTCTAGCTCATATGAGAGAGGTTGCTAACAGCTCAAAGACGACATAAGTCATATTCAGATGTGCAACTAAGAGACGTAGAGTTTTGCGTTGATGACTGGGTATTCTTAAAAGTCTCGCCTATGAAGGGGGTTATGAGATTTGGCAAAAAAGGCAAGCTTAGTCCAAGATTCATTGGGCCATACTGGATCCTTCAGAGGGTAGGACGAGTGGCTTATGATTTAAAATTGCCTTCGGGGCTAGAATATGTTCATCTAGTTTTCCATATATCTATGCTACGGAAGTGCGTAGGAGATCCTTCTCGGGTTGTCCCAGTTGAGGATGTTCAAATCACAGAGGAGTTGTCCTACGAGGAAACTCCAGTTTCCATATTTGATCGGTAGGTCCGTAAATTGAGGACGAAAGAGGTGGCTTCGGTTAAATTATTGTGGAGAAACAAGAATAGAGAAGAGGTGACCTAGGAAGCTGAGGATGGCATGAAGTCCAAATATCCTCACTTGTTTCATATCCTAGGGTGATGGAATATCAGTTTATATTGGTACAGTGAGGTAACATACCTATCTAATTTTTTTATATTGTTGCTTATTATTATTGTTGTTGTCGTTGTATATTTCCTCGCACAGTTATTGTGGAGCTGTAGTGCTTAGCAATTTATATCGTCATGTGAGACGCCTAGGTTATACTTTTTGCATTTTAGGTTCCTAGATAGTGACAAACTTAACCGCGTGATATAGATTTTTTTTTCATTCGAGGACGAATATTTCTAAGGAGAGAAGGATATAACACCCCGAATTTCATTTATTAACTCGTATCTTTGTGCAAAGAAAAGGAGGGTCAGTAATAAATTAAAACGTATGTGGTATGTCATATTTTAAGTTTTCAAGGGTAGTATCTCAAGTTTTGAAGTTAAGTAAGTGGAAAAATAAAAGTTGGCGAAAGTTATCGTAAGTTCCTTTTTAAAGATTTGTCTAAATTTGGGTCAAATTTCTTGGATATTTTCTCCCAATATATAAAGAGTTAGAAGGCCTATCAGCTATTAAATTGAAGGCCTATGAGTCTAGTTTGCAATGCATAAAACCCCATATCAAACCGACATAAGAGAAAAAAGTTATGAGGGTTTTACTAGGGACTGCCGGGGAAAAATCCGGGTTGGATCCGGGTCGGGTCAAAAATATGGTATGTCGCCTTATTTAACGTTTTAAGCCATGAAAATATTCCATTTTAGTTCCAAAATAGAGAGAAAGCTTAAGAGAGAGTTCCTATGGAGTTCTAGCATTATGAAGGTTACTGTTTGATGATTTCTACCATTAAACACTGCCCCCGTGCCTAGAAACGTAATCCCTACACGTGCCAATCGTTTTTCACTTCTATTAGCTGTGTGTGGAGCTGGTTTTTGAAGATATAAATTTGTAGCTACTGGTGTTTCTTCAAGGTTTATACTTGGTTAATTAAGGTAATCATTGCAGGACCCTTTTATAGTTGCTTTTATGAATTTTTACTGACGTTTCGACAAGTTGGGGCAATACGGCAAATCTGCCGATTTAAGATTAATTATGAACTGTTTATAGGTGCGTACCAACTGTATATATATACAGTGTTTGCAAAGCTTAGGACAACAGGAACAACTTTCGTGAAGGAACCATGGTCTTTCAAGCGTTCATTAGAAAGGTATGTTAAGTCTATTCCCTACTTACGACATGTTTCCTTATAGCTTTGGAGCAATGTAGTTTGGTTGTTATCCTTGTTACACTTGTTGCCATTATTGTTGCTTGTTGGCTGCTCGAGTTGATATAATCCTCTTTTATCGGGATTCTTCTTCAGTTAGTAGCATCCCTATGTTGGACACGACATAGAGGCTATGTGTATAGGTTGCTTATAACTAAATTGCTCGCTTTTAGCGATTGGATTGTTATTGTTTCCCTTGGGGCAATTGTGGTCAGCTACAGGAATGTCATCTATTCCTAGAAGGGCTATGTTTTGCCTACAGGGTTATATGGATGCCTAAAAGGGCTATGAATTGCCTACAGGGCTATATTAATGCCTAAAAGGGCTATGAGTTGCCTACATGGCTATATTGATTCCTGAGAAGGCTATGTGCTTCCTACAGGGCTATGTTGTTGCCTAAGAGGGCTAAGAGTTGTCTACAAGCTATGTTGATGCCTAAGAGAGCTATGTGTTACCTACGGGGACATGTTGATTCCTAAGAGAGCTATGTGCTACCTACGGGGCTATATTAATGCCTAATAGGGTTATATGACTGCCTATGGGGCTATGGGACTACTGATAGGGGTATATAGGTTGATTGGCATCTTCCGGGCTTATGGGGGCCTGAGTGGGTGGTCTTGTGTGCGTTGTTGTTTTATTATTTTGATAATTTTAGATTTAGGAGCAGGTCAGTACACTTATCTTATCCTTGATATATTTATCAGATTATCCTAGTATATCAAGATACCTCCTCATAGTCTGTTGCCTTTCATAGTTTGTACATTATTTTGTATTGACGCCCCATTTCCCTGGGGGCGCTGCATTCATGCATGCAGGTCCTAACAGATGACCGGGTAGACCTCCTCAGCAGCAGGATTGAATTTTATCCGGTTGGCGAGCCCCTTTCCTCTAGAGCTGCCAGATTTGGGAGGTTTGTTACCTTTTGTTGTATATATCTTTATGGGTAGGCTGGGGCCCTGTCCTGCTAATCTTTACTCCTCTTAGAGGCCTGCAGACTAGTGTTTGGGGTGTATATCTACTTTATGGCCATAGTTGCCTATGTTGTTAGTTTGCTGAAGCTTGAGAGCGGTTTGATGTATTATATTGATATATACCTACTTTTAGTCTTGGTATAGATATCATGGTGGCCTCGATGGCCCAATCAGGAATTTTGTGCTAGTTGGCTATTTATTTATACGATTTCCTGGGATTAGCTATTTCTTGTATAGATCAGTTGACAGGGGCCTTGCCGGTCTAGGGATTAGTTTTAAGCCGAGATATACTTGTTTGTTTTCTTGATTATGTGTGGCTGCCATGCGCTAGTAGAAAATGGTTCAACAGGGTCGGCTCGTGCTTGAATTTTGGCATTAGGAGCCAGTTGTGCCCCTCAAGTTTGGGGCGTGATATAAACTTTGGTGTCAGTCCAGAAACTCTCTCAGAACCCTTTTTAGTGTCTACTCCAGTCGGTGACCCAGTTATGGCTAGACGGGTATACAGAAATTGCCCTGTCACATTTTCCAATAAAGTCACCCTAGCACATCTTATAGATTTAGAAATGGTAGACTTTTATGTCATTTTAGGCATGGATTGGTTAGATTCATCATTATGCCTCAGTTGATTATAGAACTAGGATCATTCGTTTTCAATCTCCAGACGAATCAATCTTAGAATGGAAGGGTAATAGCTTAGTGTCTATGGGTCGATTCATTTCTTACCTTAAGGCTAACAAGATGATCTCTAAGGGTTGTCTCTATCATCTAGTTCAGGTTAAGGATTCAAATTCTGAAACCCCAACTTTTGAGTAAGTTCCAGTAGTTAATGAGTGTCGAGAAGTGTTTCCATAAGATCCTCTCGGAGTTCCTCCCGAAAAGGAAATCTACTTTGGAATTGATCTCTTTTTCGATACCCAGCCTAATTCTATTCCTTCAAACATAATTTCTCCAGCAGAGCTTAAGGAATAGAAAGAGCACTTGAAAGACCTTCTAGATAAGGGCTTCATCAGACCTAGTATTTTCCCATGGGGTGCGCCAGTGTTGTTCGTGAAGAAGAAAGATGGTTCTCGCAGGATGTACATTTATACATAGTTGAACAAGGTCACAATCAAGAATAAGTATCATATCCCCAGGATTGATGACTCGTTTGACCAACTTCAGGGTGCTAGTCATTTCTCAAAAATAGACCTCGGATTCTGTTACCATCAACTCAGAGATAGTGACATTCTGAAAATAGCCTTCAGGACTTGGTATGTTCATAATGAATTTGTAGTTATGTCATTTGGACTAACCAATGCTGCTGGAGCTTTCATGGATTTGATGAACAGAGTGTTCAAGCAATATTTGGACTTGTTCGTTATAATCTCTAGTGATGATATCCTCATTTACTCTAGGAAAGAGGAAGAGCATGTGACTAATTTAAGGGTTGTACTGCAAACTCTCAAGATCGCCATTTATTTTCTAAGTTTAGTAAGAGTGAGTTTTTATTGCAGTCTATTGCTTTCCTTGGGAATATTGTGTCTAGTGAAGGGATCCTAGTGGATTCTCAGAAAATAGAAGCATTGAGACAATGGCCTAGACCTACATCTCCTTCAGAAAGTTCTTGGGAGAAGGTTCGTGGAAGGATTTTCATCCATAGATTCTCCATTAACTAAGTTAACTTAGAAAAAGGTTTAGTTTCAGTGGCCAGATGATTGTGAGAAAGGCTTCTTAGAACTGAAAACTAGATTGACTACATATCTTGTTTTGACTCTACCAAAGGGTTCAGACGATTATGTTATATATTGTGATGCATCAAGAGTCGGCCTAGGTTGTGTGTTGATGCAGCGAGGTAAGGTTGTAGCATATTCTTCTAGACAACTTAAGGTGCTTGAGAAGAAATATCCGACTCTTGACCTCGAGCTTGCAGCAGTGGTGTTTGCACTTAAGATTTGGAGACATTACTTGTATGGTCTTCACAGACCATAAGAGCCTTCAGTATGTGTTCACCCAGAAAAAGTTGAATCTTCGGCAGAGGAGTTGGCTTGAGTTCCTTAGGGATTATGATATGAGGGTGCATTACCATCTTGGTAAGGTCAATGTAGTAGCAGATGCTCTTAATAGACTATTTATTGGTAGTGTAGCACATGTTGAGGAAGAAAGAAAAGAACTAGCAAAGGATGTTCACAAGCTTGCTCGTTTGGGAGTTTGCCTTAGGAGCATATCAAATGGTGGTGTAACAGTTCAGAATGGGTCATAATCTTCATTGGTGGTGGAGGTTAAGGAAAAAAAGATAGTGATCCTATATTGCTCCGACTAAAAGGTGTAGTCCATCAATAGAGAGTTGAGGTTTTCTCCAAAGGGGCAGATGGTGTGCTTCACTATCAGGGTCGATTATGTGTTCCCAAGGTTGGTAAGTTGAGACAACAAAATATTGCAGAAACCCATAACTCCAGGTATTCTATTCATCTAGGCTCCACCAAGATGTACTACGATCTGCGGGAATTATTTTACTGGAATGGTATGAAAAGGAATATAGCTAATTTTATGGCTAAGTGCCCTAATTGCTAGGAAGTGAAGGTAGAACATTAGATACTAGGAGGTATGACTTAAGAGATCAACATTCCTACTTGGAAGTGGGAAGTGATCAACATGGACTTCATTACAGGTTTACTTTGTACTCGTAGACTGCGTGACTCCATTTTGGTGATAGTTGACAGAGTTACTAAGTCTGCGCGCTTTTTGGCTGTTAAGACTACAAATTCGGCAAAGGACTACGCCAAGATTAACATTAATGAGATTGTCAGGTTGCATGGGTTTCCTTTGTCTATCATTTCAGATAGAAGTCCTCAGTTTACCTCTCATTTCTGAAAGTCATTTCAGAAAGGTCTTGGTAATCAAGTTAATCTTAGCACAACATTTCATCCACCGACGGATGGTTAGGCAAAGCGTACCATTCAGACCTTAGAGGACATGCTGAGAGCTTGCGTGAACGATTTCAAGGGTAGTTGGGATGATCACCTTCCTCTTATTGAGTTTTCCTACAATAATAGCTACTATTACAGTATTCAGATTGAGGCATTACATGTGCGTAGATGTAGATCTCTAGTTGGTTGGTTTGAAGTAGGTCAAGCCACCTTGATAAGGCCAGATTCAGTTCATGATGCCATGGAAAAAGTTCAGCTCATTAGAGATAGACATAGGACAGCCCAGAGTTGCTAGAAATCCTATGCAAATGTAAGAAGATTGGACTTAGAGTTCCAAGTTGATATTTGGGTTTTTCTGAAAGTGTCACCTATGAAGGGGGTTACGAGATTTGGAAAGAAAGCGAATCTCAGTCCTAGATATGTAGGCCCTTACAAGGTCTTGAAAATAGTAGGTAAAGTGGCCTATGATTTAGGGTTACCAGCAGAACTAGCAGCAGTGCATTCGGTCTTTCACATTTCGTTGTTCAAGAAGTGTGTGGGTGATCCAGCATCTATAGTACCTTTAGAAAGTATGGTTTTGAGTGATAGTCTCACTTATGAGGATGTGCTAGTTAAGATCCTTGATCGTCAGGTTCGAAAGTTGAGAAACAAAGAAGCCACTTCAATGAAAGGTTTTGTGGAGGAGTCAGTCCGTAGAGGGAGATACTTACGAAACAAAAGCAGCCATGAAGACCAAGTATCCTCACCTCTTTCGTTTCGATTCCATTTCTGCTTGAGGTAAAAGTTCTTCTCCAGATTATCAGTCATTCATGCATAGCTTCTGTCTTAGATGTTCATTCCATTTTTACTTACATTTTCAGTGTACTTGCATATTCTTGGAACTTAGTTCAGTCAGAAATAAGTGTCGAGTAATAAGTGGCAGGGTTTGTACCTCTTTCGCTCCATTTCTAGCTAGTCTAGTCTTTATTCGAGAACGAAGGTTTCGAAGGGGGAGATAATGTAACACCTCGTATGCTAGAACTACCAAAAATCAAATTTCAGAAGTTGGAGATGCCACCGACGGGCATCACCCACGGACCGTAGGGTCACCCACGACTTATCCTGGTGGTCCGTTGTTCACCACCTGCAACCCCACCTAGAAAAGGCCTAGGAAAATCAGCTAAGGGTAGACCCACGCCAGGATCTACTAACCATAGGTCAGACCACGGTCCGTGGTCCAGCGCCATAGTTCAGACCCCCAAAATTCAGCTCCTAATATCGATCGACAGCCAGCCAAAACCGACCGTGAGTCCATCCAGGGTCCGTCGGTCTTATCCGTCGGTGACCTAGACAACTTTTAAGTTAGGGGTCATTTCATCTTTTCCTATGCATTGGACCCCCAAACTACGTCGTGTAACACCTAAGCTACGTAATTTTGGTCAGTTTTAGCCTAGTAAACTAATTAGAACTTACCCTAGTCAACTCATTTTCCAAATTTCATCCAAGTTGAACGAAAGGAATGAGAAAAAGTCGACCAAGCCCTAGTCCAAGAACGCAATAAGTTTTCATTAGTTTCAGCCTTGAAATCGATAGATTTCTCTGTGGAATTCGTCACTAGGTATGTTGAATTTCACTAGTGGGTTCCTTTCACCCATTAGGTCCCTAGAATTCAGTCATATTCTTCATTCCCTTAGTGTTATCTAGACCTAGGGTTTCTTGAATGTTAGAAATTATTGGGTTTTAGCTGTTAGAATGATCCAAATCAGATTATCATGATTTTAGTACTGTTTTGCGTAGATTCTTTCATAAATTTAGAACCCTAGCTATGTAGTTCTTTTAGTTCATGAATTACACATGCTAGGTCAGTTATCTCAATTATACATGCCTCACATTTGAATGTTTCATTATTATCACATTAATGTTGCATTTTCAGTTAGCATGTTATTATTTGGGGCTATCCGGTGTTACATAAATTCAGTAATAAATTGTTAATTACGTAATCAATTGGGAGTAGTTTAATACTGAATGTACTAGGGTCAGTCACCCTCAAGTCCCATAACTACATGCCCTGTAGGTTGTAAGTCCCCTCTGTAGGCATCAAGTTAGGGATCATGCCAGTCATGCCTCTATACCTCTGGCAGGGTATATTTAGTCCTCTCGATAGGGTGTATACATCAGACTTTACATTAATATCATGTGGTTTTATGTCAGTGTTTAGTAGCTCCCTTACAATAAAATTCTATTGCATTGACCATGTTATTAGTTACAGTAAGAATTTAGTCTCAACATGTTATAAACTTTGTCATTGCATTCAGTAAGTTCATGTTCAGTATTTTCAGTATGGTATCATGCTTATCTCATGTCATTGCTTAGTTATATGTTTGTTCAGTTATGTATGTTGTTCAGATTTATTCTACCGTGTATGCTCAGTACCTTTTAAGTACTGACGCATACTCTGCGCTACATCTTCTCGTGATGTAGGTTCAGGTCCTCAGCTTCCAGATCACGCAGAGATTGGTTCCCGATCTTCAGCTCAGCAACATCAGTGGTGACTCCTTATTTCCCAAGAACGAATACATGTTTCTTTTGATTTTAGTCTTTAGTTTCAGTTTTTGTAGATTTAGGTGGGGCATGTCGCATCACTTTTAGTCAGTTAAAGGCTTATTTCAGACATAGTTAGTTTCAGCTTTAGCATTTGAGCCTGACCTTTTAGTTGTTGTTAAACTCTCAGTTTTTATATATTCAGATATAGTTATGGGTTTTCCGCATCATTTTATTTCATTTTGTCTTATGATTTAGCTTATGCATAGTGTTTTCTTACTTCAGTTTATTGAGTATGCTTATGATATGCCAGCAGGGTTAGCTTGGGGTCACTCATGATCCTAGGTCCCGTGTCCGCATCCTGGGGGTATCTTTGAGGTGCGACAGAGAAACTCCCACATAGTTATATTATATGTTATTATATACAAATTGAGTTGTTATTGTATTCTTCAATACTTTGAGTTGATATCTACTGTTTGAAATGCTTTCCATATACGCCGATAGAGTACATGGATTATGAATTAGAAAATGAAGATAACATATATGAAATATCAAAAAATGAAATAGATAATGATATAGAAATAGAATCAGATAATTAATTCTATAATATAACAAATGACTGAAACAGATATACAAATAATAACTAAGTATTCTTTGAGTTGACTTTAGTTGAGTGAGTTGAGAAGAGGTAAGTGTGTTTCCTTTCTAACAAGTTCAAGCTTATGTTATGCTTTAGAATTCCCCTTACATGCTCATACATTCCATGTACTAATCCATTTGGCCTGCATCGTTTCATGATGTAGATACAGGTATTCGGGATCATCAACATTATCTTCGTTGATACCACATGGAGTTTGAGTTAGCTCTGGTGAGCCTCCTTACTTTCGGAGGATTTCATCTACTTTTCAATTTTGTCAGGATGTCATGGGTCTTGTCCTGACTTCCATCTTTGTCAGTTTGAGGCTTCATAGATACACAATAGATTTTGGGAAGTTTGTTTCATTTATCTTATTAAATGTATTAAAGATTTAAGTTGCCTATTGTTGGCTAGTTGAATATTCTATTTATATTTAGAGTAAATCATATGAGTTAAAGCTTTGTATCTGAGTTGATGAATTTTATTATGTTTTTAAGCTTTGTATGTTTGAGTTAGTCTCCCACTTGTAATCAGCCAGGATAAGGGTTCGCTTGGGGACCAGCAATGGTTATCGAGTGTTGTCCACGTCCAGGGTGTAGACTCGGGTCATGACAAACTTGGTATCAGAGCACAGAGTTCAAGTGTCATCAGGTGTCTATGAATTTGTGTCAGTAGGGTCTTGTTTACGGTTGTGAGGGCTTCACTTCTATAAACGATGGATTATAGGCATTTAAGAAACGTCTCCCTTCTTCCGAACTCCTAATTGTTCAATAGTGCTATGTCATAGAGATTTATTCATGCTCGTGCATTTCTTAGATTCATTCGACTACTCGCCATACTAGAGGTGGTTGAAAAGAAAAGTAAGTCTTTTATCGACGAGTTGCTATTAGCAAGAGTCTTGAAGAAGTCATGAGACTCCAGAGGGGATTGAGAGAAGCCCATGAGTGAGTTAAGTGTTGACTTTCAGAGAATGCACTCAGGTTCCTATGATTCGTGCGTTTGAGGTAAAAGCGAGTTGTACTCTCTTCTCTAAGTCCTGTTTTAACTGAGATCCTTACGAGGAAGTGTGTTGTAGATCCTGGGTAA
>JAJOOH010014755.1:0-22803 GCA_029582605.1 Solanum gracilifrons | reverse complement strand
TCTTCTTAACCCTTTAAGAACTAAAGGAAGTGTTTCCTAATATAAGGACAACAATTTCCTCTCTTCTACCGATATGGACAAAATGACTATTCATTTGCACTTTTGCAATGACTTTTCATTTTCCCTCCAAAATTGGTTCCCCCATTTTCATTGGTTCTTCCACTTTCCATTTTCTCTTTTTATTTCCCATTCACTATTTCCCATTCACACCTTGATAAACCCAACACTAAATTGCAAGATGTAATTTGGACGTATCAAATTTTAGAGATCACAATAATATGAACTGCATTTCGGGAGTTTTCCCTAGGTACACTATTTCTAGATGTGATGGGGGTGATGGTTGGGACAAACATGGTTTGTATATATTTATTTTGGGTTGGTTAATTCATCTGTTAGATATCTTTTGGATATTATTTATACTGCGATTTTCCCTCAAAGTAGTGTATTTTGAGTCGAACCAGGTGACTTTTCCTAATTATGATTAGCTAGCTAGGGGCAACATTAGTATAAATTTTTAAGGATAATTAGGCTAATAGCATGTGACTAATATGATGCTAACAAAATGAGTCAAAGAGAGTGTGGTACCCATACATGAAATTTCAAAATTGACTCCATCAAAAGGGCCATAACGACTTACCCAGCTTGTGTTAAAAAATGGACACAATTCGATGTTGAGAACAACCCAAATGAAGACATGCACAAATTCTTCAAATTAAAGAGACAAGGCCGCCTTTTACGGGAAAAAATTACCTCAATATTTTAACTTCCAGACTTCCTTGATCAAACCCACACGTAGCCACACCAATTCCAGTCAAAATGCAACTTGAACCACCGAAAGTGGAGCTTCCTAGCTCGAGCTATTGAAGTTTGAAAATGAGAGCCGAAGCTGATTTTTGATATTTAAATACCAGAAATCTGGTCGCTAAAAGACATTTTTGCTCGCTCAAAGCCTAAATTCTGATCAGTTGAAGCATGCACCAGATATAAGCACTTTCGTTGGTTTACTCAACTTGGAATTCTTCGACAGGGTGCCCAGAATTCGTCCGGAATCCCGTGCGCATGTATGAAATTTATTACCCAGTAAAATTTGGCATTCCGGACTCAACGGGATCATCGAAACTTCCATCCGTGGTCATCTCAATAAAAAGCGAGTTCCACACCCAAGTTTTATTTTTAAGCTAAAATCCACAAGAAGTCTCAAAATGAGACCAAAGCCTCGGGAACCGCATGAAAAGTCTGACTAGAACAAACTTGACATTCTGAAGCTAACCACGCTGACAAAATTATCATCCGAGCATGTTTGCCAAGAATGTTTAATGAAGTCAAACTTTGCTTAAGCTTCCAAGTTAAACTCATAATAGCACAAACTTGCACCGAAAGTCTCGAGGCTCGAACCAACCATGCCCGGTCCTTGATGAAAATTTCCCTTCCGGTGCTGATGGAACCGTTAGAATCGCATTCCGACACGTCTTCTGAAATTTTTGACTGAAGTCGACCATTCAAGTTTAAAGGCTCCAAAACATAGAAACTTGCACAAAACTCAAACGAACGACTTGACGACTGGGTTGTCAGTTCCAACAAGTCATAAATGACTTGGGGTCGCTATAGTAAAGCTCTAAACACTCAAAAGATTAGAAAATAAAGACAATGACATGGAGGGTCATTACAATATATTAGGAATGCCTTTCGTGTGCATTTATAATTTTTTTTGTTTATTATCCATGTTCGTTTTGAATACTCTCATTGAATATTGATTAATTCAACTTCGAGTTTAGTAGGGTAATTCATGATGGCAACGCTCCCACAGAATTTCATATTTGAAATTCGAATACGAGATCTGTAATTAAGTAAAGATCCCTATATTTCAATATAATCCATTTCAATTGCATTTACAAGTTAAATATTCGTTTTTAGATATGACTTCAATAAGAGAAGTGGAAAGAACAAGAAGTATCCACCTCTAAAATTTACACAAAAATGAATATATGATAATTTAATTTACGTATAATTCACACATTGCATAGTTAATTACCTGATTATAATAAGTTTACCTGATTTAATAATTACTTCATTTCATTTCATGTTGTCATGATTTAATAATAATCAAAAAGATTTTAAGTTTGTAATCGATTATAAGCTACATAGATTTGATTAAAGATAATCTAATACAATTCAAACTTAATTATTTCTAAATAGAAAACAAACTAAAATAATGGTAAAAACTCTTTTTTTCCTTTTTAATAAAAAAAATCACATTAGTAATCTAGCTATGCAGTGGCGTAGCCATAGATAATGAAGGATGACTAGTCGAATACTCTTCTTAGAAAAAATATACTATGTATATTAAAAATAAAATAAAATTATGTAGGTCAAAATATATTTTCATGTATATCTACTAAATTTGACACTCTTGATGAGTTTTCTGATTCATCACTGTTAAGCTAGAGCTAATAAATTATGGACCACAAAAACTTATGATGCAATGACAAGAACTTTCACAAATTTGAGTCATATTGATGAATTTGGGGGAGCACTTTTTCGGGCCCCTAGTGAATATTTTTTATTCAAAACATGACTACTCGACTCAAAGTAGGTATCAAGTAATGGTTTAGTCGA
Organism: Solanum gracilifrons; assembly: GCA_029582605.1. Taxonomy (NCBI): domain Eukaryota; kingdom Viridiplantae; phylum Streptophyta; class Magnoliopsida; order Solanales; family Solanaceae; genus Solanum; species Solanum gracilifrons. The sequence goes on along the minus strand of JAJOOH010014755.1, from coordinate 20,187 downwards.
TAATGATAAAATGCCTCGGCTCGATAGAAAATTTCCGGCGAGGCTAGGCTGTAAGACCTAACTACATCCTAATGGCCACTTGCTACACATATGCAACATACTATGTATTTTGTATATTATGGGTTCTAATCAGTGTTTTAAATGGCGGGGGCGTGAGGCGAGATGTTTTATACAGTACGGGGCGAGGAGTAAGCCCCGAGACATGGGGCGTGAGTCCATGGATCTACGGATCGTAGTCTCATGTATATTCAATTTTATAGTTTTATTACTAATAAAATAAGCAAAAGTAAACATTTCAATGATTTTACAAATAAATTTTTATAAATAACCTATAATATATAGAAATTATATTATGATTTTTATTTGACTTAAGTATTAATAATAAATAATGAAGAAAAAAGTATTATAATTACTATTTGAGAAATATCATTACACCAATGATAAAAAAAAATGATTTAAAGCAAAAAAGGTTCAAAAAAATGAATTAAAAAACCCCGAGAGTACGTTTTTATGCCCAGGACTTACGTTATTACGCCCAGGATTTACGTTTTTATGTTCGGGGATTACGCCTCAAAATTTAGGACTTACGCCTTATGGATCTACGTCTTCAATTTACACCTCAAAGTATTTTTGGTACGCCCCGCCCCGAGACTCGCCCTGGGACTCACCCTAAATACATTTTTGAAAACATTGGTTCGAATATATTTTCTTTTAATTTAATAATTTTTACTCATACATTTATCTTTCGTAATGAAATCCAGAATTAACTTATTAAATGAGGGTAATTCTAACACTAGATTTATTAACACAACAACTCTGAATAGTAGGAGAAAAAATAGAATAACTTCCCTACAAAATGAGGAAGACCATTGAATAGGATCTACCCAAGCCTAAAAGAACTAACTCATTAATACTTCATCAGATTTTTCCAGACATGTAAGGATACATTCAACAAATATCAAATCAAATAAGTAAATCGCCCAAAAAAAATAAGGTGGCCAATAAACTTAAGGATAATAGGATAATAAGAATGTACAACACCACCTACAAAATGATCATCAAAATCTTTTCAAATAGATTAAAGCCTATAATGAATAACATAATTGGTCCATGTCAATCAATCAATCTATCTATAAAGTAGACAAGTTATAGATAATGCAATTGTGGTACAAGAAATCATCATAACTAAGTTCTTTAAAATGAAAGGGAAAATGTCAACATGATCCTTAAAGAAAAGGCTTTTAACAAAATAGAGTGATCCTTTATACGAAAACACTTATATACTTTGGATTTCCCCAAAACATAATAAACTTAATCATGTCCTACATCTCCATAAGTACTTTAGCAATACTTGTAAATGGTGATAGGACAGAGTATTTCAAACTATCAAGAGGAATAAGACAAGGGGAACCATGTCCTCATACATATATTTATCTTATGTATGGTAATTCTCTAGAGGACTAGAATTAACCTCGGGGACGGATACAAAATATCCCTGAGGCAAGACAAATGGCTTCCTAATAGTAAAACGACGAGAGAATTGGTAGTAAAAACATATTTTATAATAGAGGATCCCAGAAACTATCAAAAACTTAATAGGGAGTTTTTACGTATCGATAACACCAAGCTCACACGACTAGTTTGGAAAGATTATACTCGTTTCTTGTTGTACATAAGGGACAAAGGGCAGAACTAAGACCATTTAAATTATTACTATAACTGGATATGGAAACTATATTGTCCAGCAAAAGTTAAATACTTCATATGGTTGTGTAAATATGGAAGTCTCCAAATTCAATAGGAGTAAATATTAATAAATCTTGTCATATAAGTAACCAACCTGAGACTATCATGTTTGGAGTTATGACACCCCACCTGTTGAACGTTGGAATTAACTCGTAATTTAAGGATAATACTAAGAGATTAATGTGTTAAGAAGTATGCTTTATGAGGTATTTTTATTCAACAATGGTTGTATGTTATATTTTGATGTCAAGCAAGATGCAAAATGAAAGTCGGAAAAAGTTATTGTAACTTTCCTTTTAAGAAATTCTCTTAAATGTTGGGTTAAGTGTGTTGTGGTTTTTATCCTAATAGATAAAGAACTAGTAGTGACATAAAAAATTGGAAGGTCAATGAGGCTAGTTTCCAATGAACTAAACCGTTCACCCATACGACTTCAGAATAGAGCGATATTCGCATTTTTGTAAGACTGTGCAAGCAGGTACGCCAAGGTGGACCCCTAGCCCCTATGTCGGTTTAGCTTTATAAAAGTTGTTTTACATAGAAAAATCAACAAAAATTTATATAAAATCAGAATAAAAGTCCCTAAATTCTCCATGGATATTGATTCTTTCAACTCGGAAGTTTAACAGAAGTTGCTCTATATAGCAAGCTCATCATTTTGGTATAGTTTTCCCCATCGATTTCTTGGAGTATCTTCATGGGTGTTGTGGCAATGAGATAGCAGATGTTTATTGAGTATTTGGCAGGATCTATGGATATATATTGTCAAATTAAGGATCTCTTACACTTATCTATTTGTTGAATTGAGATTCTAAGCTTATAGTTATGAAAAGTTGTAAATGTCGTTGACTTGTGGTAGTTTCTCGTTGACTTTGGCTTCGACTGTTGTTATTTTAAAGAGGCAGATTGTTTAGCTTGGTGTCTCAAAGGTTTTGTCAAGGAAATCATTCCCCTTTGACCCTCATTCATAATCTTATGTTGTAGTAGCGTTTTTATAGATTTTTGAGCCATGAAATGGTGTTTTGGATATTGTTTCTCTGGAAAGACCCTTTGTCGTAATGAGTTGGGTTATTATTGGTGTATATTGATGGTGTTAAGAAGTTGGAGGTACTGGGGGTTGTTTTGATTCTTATCAGTGTTATGTAAGAAGGTTGTTGGATCGAATGACGTGAAGTAAACCTAGAAATAGTGCCCCTGGAGCTCGTCACTCCTTTGAGATGTGGTTAGAAGATAACTTCCATTTATTATTTTTATTGGACTCATTTTATGCTTTGGAGTTGGCCAGCCATGAGTGTGACATTAATACCTTATTAATTGTCTATGGCTAGTTCTCGCACCTTGTTTATTCTAGAAATTGTTGTGTTATGATAGGTTGGTCAAGTTTCATACATACACCTTTGAGGCTTTAGTTGAAAGGTATGTTAAGATTATTCTCTTACATTGAAATTTTCCTTAAAGATTAGAAGCTATACAATAGGATTTTTATCATTGATGTACTCATATTTATAATTGTTGGTGGTTGGTTGCTCGAGTTGTTATATCCCCCCTTTTCGGTACTCTTATTCTATTAGTAGCGGTTCTATGTTGGGCACAACTTAGAGATTATTTGTATAAATTGCTTATAGCTAAATTGATCGCCTTTAGCCCATTGAGTTGTTTATTATTTCCCTTGGGATAATATGGTTAGTTGCAGGTATGTTGATCTTTGCCTACGGGGCTATGTTGTTGCCCATGAGGGTTATGTGCTGCCTAGGGAGCTATAGTGATGGCTAATAGGTCTATGAACTACCTATTGGGCTATGTTGTTGCCTAAGATGGCTATGTGCTGCCTACAAGACTATATTGATGCCTAAGAGGGCTATGAATTGCCTACAAATTTATATTGTGTCCTAAGAACGCTATGTGCTGCCTACGGGGATATATTGATTTCTAAGGGGTCTGTATGCTTCATAGGGGTCTATACTGTTGACGAAGTGGACAATGTGACTTCCTACGCGGCTAAGGTGCTACCGATAGGGGTATATAAATATAACTGGCAAATTTTGGGCTTATGAGGGCATGAGTAGGCGGTCTTGTTTGTTGTTTGTACCTTCCGAGCTTGCGGGAGCTTGTTTAGGTTGTTGTTTGATTATTTTTGTATGTTCATATTCAGGAGGAGGATAGTTGTCACGACCCAGGGGTACCCCCAAAACATGACATATAGAACCCCGAAGGACTCCATACAAGCCACTTAGTCCTCAAAACATAAGAAATAGAACAATTTAGAGTAAAACAACATTTCTAGTCCAAAACAGTTTTACAGAAAAGCGGAAGTCTAGACACTTTGTCTCATCATAGCCATCTATTACAATCGAATGAAATTGGGCCTAGCCAATACATCATGTCCAAAAAAAGGAAATACAATGAAAATGAACCAAAACAATAAAAATCCATCCTCGAAGAATGAGGACTCACCAAGCTCGGAAAATCTCTAGATCAACACTTAACCACGAAACTAATGACCCTAACTGTCGCACCGTACATTTGGAAAAATTGTAGGCAAGAGTATTCATTAGTACAAAAATGCACTAAGTATGATAGCTATGTATAAAAACATTTAAAACATGCTAAAGGGGACATTTTATTTCATAACATGCAATTTAACAAGTTAAAACATCATATGAGAGATAGTTGGAAAACATAAGTCATAACATCATATTCAATGCAAACTAGCATCATCTTTAAAACCCTTGAACACTATGAGATACTTCTTTAAGCATGTGTTAGTTTATTATTAATCTTGTTGTGGGAGATAAGCCTTAACCGACATTGAGACCATGTGAGCTATCACATGATCACCCGGTGACTCCCACGCCCAAAAAAGGTTGGTCTACTTGCCTAAGGTAGAACTGGTAACTCTTAGCTTAGGTGGATCCACTAGCTAAATATCCTATGGGGGCACATAGTTTATGGGATACAAAGATTGCTACTAGAAATCCGGACTCAATTTCGTGAAGGCTTCCATCTCATGAGACTTACTTTGGAAACCCGAGCTCAACTACGTGAGAGTTTCCATTTTGAAAGTGTAGACTCAACTTCCTGTGAGCCTCCATCTCATATTCAATATCCACTCCGTGCTAAGCATAGATCCCACAGAATACTTATTAAGTCTTGACTTAATTCATGTCTCATGGAAGGATGTCCTTGACAACCAATCCAAGTTAGTTCATTAGGATAGCTCTTTAGACCATGCATGAGAAAACCTTTCACCATCCACGATCACTTTTACTCTTAGATTCAATTAGGTGGGAAAAGCCTTTCAACCTTAGAATCCTTACTATGTGAGAAAGCCTTTCACATTAATGTTCATATGTGTTTATGAGAATGTCCTTTCAATCAATACAACAACAATTTCATAATCATTGACTCTTTACTCTAAAATTGTCCTTGAAGTATTTACATAGATTTCATAAAAACATGCATAATCTCATACTTTGCTCTTTCAAGGTTCAAAACCTACTTTCAATCACCATATCTAGAATTCAAACATTAGATAGGAATTTCATCTTCATTTCATGTGATTCTATCACCTCATGCATTAATTCATAAAATTCCTCTTTCATCAACAAAGACCCACATCATAAGATCACAATTGAGAAATATGGGAATTACATGGGTTCATGGGGGAACATCATAAAAACCATGAAATTTCATCAATTCATGCTTAATATAACACAATTCAATCATTAAAATTAAGTTTGAAAGGAACCCATGGATTTTGAAGAAAACCCTAACAATTGGGTATTTCTACCTTTTTGAAATTGGAGATTTTGAGGGAACTCCATGGATGAAAGGAATCCGTGGATGAAAGCTACCATACCTTATAATCAATGCCCAAAGAAATTTATTTAGAAAATCTTGCTTCTTGAACCCTAGCTTGAATCTCCTCCTTCTCCTCCTCCTCCTACTTCTTCTAGAGAGAGAAATATTTGAGAGGAAGAAGTTTTGGGGATTTATTTAGGGTTTTGAAAATAATGACTTGAATGAGTGAGTTTTGGGGTTAAAATGACTTATATAGAGGTCCTAGGCATGGGCAAAATGACATAGCTTTGATTTAAAACAACTAGGAAAAGACCCAATAACCCCTGACTTAAAACCAACCGAATTGGCTCACTGGAAGCTCACCACGGGTCGTCATGACCACTATGGCCCGTCAAACGGATCGTGAAATTTTTTAGCCTGATAATGCTTCACTATTTTGGGGATAACTTTTTACTTCGAGATGAGAATTAGGCAAACTTGATGGCATTGGAAAGAGAACTCAAAGACCTTTAATTTGATAGGTCATGGGCCACCTAATTCATTTTGTGCTAAATATATGATCGTTTGAAGTTGACCTTAAACTCTAAGTCTAATGAAAACCCTTCACGGACGTCTTCACGGTCAGGGATTCACATGTCGTTGTGATTCCCGTGGCCCTTGATCAGTAGCCTACCTTGCCACCCCTTAACCTACTCAACCTAACTTAAGACCACGACCTCTCCCACGGCCCGTAGTGGCCTTCACGAGCAGTCAAGTGTCTCGTGAGGAGGGTCCTAATTTAGGCAGCCTTGGAGAGGCTACTGCCTCACCACCACGAGTGATACCACGATCCGTGGTGACCACCACAAGCCATCTTGTCTCTCGTGGGAGGTGAGAAGCCTTTGGTTAGCTATTGCTTAGGTCTACAGGCACTACCACGACTCGTGGTCCCCTTCACGACTCATCAGGACTTTCATGGAGGGTGTCAAGGCTAAATCCTAGGTTTGGAACCCTTCCCTTAGACCCTTGCCTTACTCTTAGCCCTAGCTTAGCCTACTAGATTCTGAGGTGTTATATATCTCCCCCTTGGGAACATTCGTCCTCGAATAGAATTCTAGACATCTCTTATAGGAAACTACTCAAGACTAGCAATACATTATGCATGCAACTCATCAAAATGCACAAAACAAAGGAGGAAACATCAATTCCAAACTAAACATACTCAATGCAACTCAAGGAAAGTAGGAACTATTCCTAACAAACCAATATGCATGAAATTTCAAAATTCCTCATCTTCAAGATGGAACTTCCTTCTCCAATCTAAAAGCACGCTTGACACAATCATATGGAGCCTATATGCAAATCATACTCAAAAGCATAGCTAAAACATGTTCATCAATTCGTCTCATGAAGTTTATAGGCAACTCATACTCAATGCATAACAACATGAGGAAAATCAAGCATGTAAGCTCATTTTCTTTCAAAACACAAGTTTTTCATGAACATGCATAACATAAGGCAATCATGGAAACAAATAAAACACATGACTCCAAAACATAGGACAAACCAAGAGGAGCTTATTATCTCAAGCAAGAGTAGGAGTAGAAGGAAAAAGATGAGGATATTGAGACATCATATTGGCTTCCCTCCCAAGTAACACCTTCAACTAAATTATTACGTCATAACACTTACACGGGAGCAATTTCCTTTTTCCTCAACCCCTTAACTTGCTAGTCTAAAATCTCTACCGAAACTTCTTTATAAGAAAGACTTTCATCAACTCCCAACCCTTCTAAGGGAACCATGGATGTTGGATCTCCAACACACTTCTTAAGCACAGAGACATGGAAAAACCGGATGCACCAATGCCAACTCACTTGGCAAATCTAACTCATAAACAACCTTACCAATACGTCTCAAAATCTTATATGGTCCTACAAAATGGGGACTAAACTTCCGTTTCCTTGCCAAACCTCATCACACCCTTTATAGGTGAAATTTTCAAATAAAACCCAAATCATGAACACTAGGGACACTCAACAACCTTGTTATCTAAGCACACCATCTCCCCGTTGGGAGAAAGCCTCATCAGATTTCTTAAGCACCACTTCTTTCAAGTCAACCAAAATTGGATCAAGCCCTTGCTTAGCTTTCACATTCGCCATCAAAGACGATGCGGACCCATTGTAAACCATAACACCACCCTTGGTGGAATCCACTAATTAAACATCTAATCGGGTCAACCTATGAACATGTCGAATCAACTATTTCTTTTCTTCACTTATATGAGCCACACTACCCATAGAAAATCGACTAAGAGCATCCGTTATCCCATTACCTCTACCGGGGTGATAAAGAAAACTCGTGTCTAGATCTCTCAATAACCCCAACCTCATTTCTTGTCTAAGATTCAAATATTTTGATTGAGCACTATTACAAACATATCAAGGTATTGTCTAAACACCTTATTCATCAAATTTTCATATACGCTGCCGGAGCATTAGTCAACCCAAACGACATTACCATAGAGTCATAATGACCATACCGGGTTCTAAAAGTCGTTCTCAAAATATCATTACCCTTCACCCTCAATTGATGATAACCCGATCGAAGATCAATCTTAGAGAAGTAACTAGCCCCTTGAAAGTGGTCAAACAAAAATCTATTTCCCTTACCCTAACTAGATGGTAAAAGCAACCTTTAGCCATCATCCTCCTAACCTTCATATAAGGAACAACTAACCTCTAGGAATAGAACTTCCCCCTTCCATTCTAGGATAGACTTATTTGGGAATTGAAACTTGACTACACGAGTTCTACAATCAATAGAAGCATAACAAAAGTGCAGCCAATCTACTAAGAATAACATCAAAATCTAACATATCCAGCAATACCAAGTTAATAAGAGTAACTCTATGGGATAAGGAAATGGGGCACTTTCTATAAACCCTCTTAGCCATCACAAAATCACTTACAAGAATAAAGACAGAAAAAGGTTCTAACAACACATCCGAAAGAACATCAAACCTCATAGCCACATATGGAGTCACAAAATACAAGGTAGCACCGAGATCTAATAAAACATATATATCTATTTGTAAAACTTTTAACATACTGGTAACCACGTTGGGAGAACTCTCTTGCTCACCTCGGGTTTGAAAAGCACAGTAGCGGTTTTGTTTGGGAATATGGGAACCCGAACCATTAGGAGGAGTTTTGCTTGCCCTCTCTTCATCTAGCCATAAGTATTGGGCAATCCCTAATTTTGTGACCACTCATACCACAACCAAAACAACCGTCTGTGCCGGCTAGGCACTTACCCTTATGCTTCTTCTCACACTTAGCATAAGTAGGCCTAGGCAATGATGATCCACTATAATTACCTTCTTGAGGCTTAGGGTTAGACACCCTATCTTTGTTATACCTAGGAGCATTGGAGAAACCTTGACCGGAAAACCTTTGTCAAAATCTAGGTCGACTTTGTCCATCAGACCTTTCTTGAGAGGAATTATCATCATCAATTCTAGACCTCTTATTCTCCCTAGATCTCCCTTTAAGTTTCTCCTCTTTAATCTGTTGGGCATAAACCTTAAGACGAGAAACATCCATATCATGGTTAAGCATAGCCGTACAACATTCTTTCTCTACTAAGTAAGACATACTCGACCCAAACTTACTCATTCTCGACCTAGGGTCGGCCACTATAGATGGAGCATATCTCGACAACCGAGTGAACCTCCAATCATATTCCTTAACACTCATATTACCTTGCCGAAGGTTAATAAACTCAAGTACCATTGCCTCTCTCATCTCCAGAGGGCAGAACCTATCAAGAAAATAATTTTTAAACCTTTCCCACTCCATAGGTCCCGCTTCTACCGGCGTCGCTTATTTTCATTGGTTGAACCAAATCTGAGCAACCCCCTTAAGTTGATACGCGACAATTTTATTTGCTCTACCGGAGTCACTCCCACAAAGGCCAACACCCTAGAGACCTCATCTATATACTCTTGAGGATCTTCCTCCATCTTTGACCCATGAAATTTTTGGGTTTTTGTCCCGGCTTGAGTTAACATTTGAAAAGCAAACCTAAACTCCGCATTAGTCACTTGATTGGTCCAAGGGTTGACCAGAACTTGAGGAGCTTGAAGAGAAGCTCATTGGTCAACATTATCTCCCTCAATTCCACCAGCGAAATTTCCTTGAGTATTCATGTCTTGTAGAACACTGGTAAGGATTATCAGAGAGATCTTATAGAGTTGAACTCTATGGCACGACTTAGAGTAATGAAAGAAGTGGAGATTCCTAATCATATTGTAGCCTCTTATTCATAAATGTGGCGCGCTTCACACTCATTAACAAGACTCTACTAGACGTAGTTTGTGAGACATCATCCTAGGACCATTCTAAACTTTGTGCTCTGATTACCAAGTTTGTCACGACCTAGGGGTACCCCTATATATAAGATAGCGTATAGAACCCCGAAGGACTCCATACAAGCCACTAAGTCCTCATAGCATAAGATATAGAACAATTTAGAGTAAAACAAGATTTCAAATAAAAAATAGTTTTATAGAAAAGCAGTAGTCTAGACACTTTATATCATCATAGCCATATATTACAATCGAATGAAATTGGGCCTAGCCCATACATCATGTCCAAAAAAAGGAAATACAAAGAAAAGGAACCAAAATAATAAAACTCCATCCTCGAAGCATGAGGACTCACCAAGCTCAGAAAATCTCTAGATCAACATTTAGCCACAAAACTGATGACCCTAACTGTCGGACACTACATTTGGGAAAAATGTAGGCAAGAGTATATGTTAGTACAAAAATGCACTAAGTAAGATAACTATGCATGAAAATATTTAAAACATGATAAAGGGGACATTTTATTTCATAACATGCATTTTAACAAGTTAAAACATCATATGAGAGATAGTTGGAAAGCATAAGTCATAACATCATATTCAATGCAAACTAGCATAATCTTTAAAACCCTTGAACAATACGAGATACTTCTTTAAGCATGTCTTAGTTCATTATTATTCTTGTGTTGGGAAATAAACCTTAACCGATATTGAGACCATGTGAGCTATCACATGATCACCCGGTGATTCCCACACCGAAAAGGGTTGCTCTACTTGCCTAAGGTAGAATCGATAACTCTTAGCTTAGGTGAATCCACTAGCTAAATATCCTATGGGGCATGTAGTTTATGGGATACAGAGATTGCTACTAGAAATTCGGACTCAACTTCGTTAAGGATTCCATCTCATGAGACTTACATTGGAAACTTGGACTCAACTACATGAGAGTTTCCATTTTGGAAGCCCGGACTCAACTTCGTGTGAGCCTCCATCTCATATTCAATATACACTCAGTGCTAAACATAAATCCCATGAAATACTTATAAAGTCTTGACTTAACTCATGCCTCATGGAAGGATGTCCTTGACAACCAATCCAAGTAGTTCATTAGGATAGGTCTTTAGACCATGCATGAGAAAACCTTTCACCATCCATGATCACTTTTACTCTTAGATTCAATTAGGTGAGAAAAGCCTTTCAACCTTATAATCCTTACTATGTGAGAAAACCTTTCACATTAATGTTCAAATGTGTTTATGAGAATGTCCTTTCAATCAACACAACAACAATATCATAATCATTGACACTTTACTCTCAAAGTGTCCTTAAAGCATTTACATAGATTTCATAAAAAATATGCATAGTCTCATACTTTGCTCTTTCAAGGTTTAGAACCTACTTTCAATCACCACATATAGAATTCAAACATTAGATAGGAATTTAATCTTAATTTCATGTGATTCTATCATCTCATGCATTAATTCATAGAATTCATCTTTCAACAACAAAGACCCACATCATAAGATAACAATTAAGAAATACGGGAATTACACGGGTTCATGGGGGAACATCATAAAACCCATAAGAGTTCATCAATACATGATTAATATAACATAATTCAATCGTTAAAATCAAGTTTGAAAGGAATCCATGGATTTTGAAGAAAACCCTAACAATTGGGAATTTTTACCTTTTTGAAATTGAAGATTTTGAGGGAACCCCATGGATGAAAGCTACCATACCTTACTATCAAAGCCCAAATAAATTGATGTACATAAGCTTGCTTCTTGAACCCTAGCTTGAATCTCCTCATCCTTCTTCTTCAAGTTTCTAGAGAGAGAAATATTTTAGAGGAAGAACTTTGGGGATTTATTTTGGGTTTTGAAAATAAAGATTGAATGGGTGAGTTTTGGGGTTAAAATGGCTTATATAGGGGTCCTAGACTTGGGAAAAATGACATAGCTTTGAGTTAAAACAATTCAAAAAAGACCCACTAACCCATGACTTAAAAACTACCGAATTGGCTCACTGGAAGCTCACCACGGGTAATCATGACCACCACGGCCCGTCAAACGGGTTGTGATGAATTTTAGCCTGACAGTGCTTTATTATTTTGGGCATAACTTTTCACTTCGAGGTGACAATTAGGCAAACTTGGTGGCGTTGGAAAGAGGGCTCAAAGACCATTAATTTGATTGGTCATGGGCCACCTAATTCATTTTGTGCTAAAATATATGATCATTTGTAGTTGACCCTAACTTTTAAGTCTAATGAAAACCCTTCACGGATGTCTTCACGTTCCATGTGGGGCTTCATGGGCCATTGTAAACCCGTGGCCCTTGACCAGTAGCCTAGATTGCCACCACTTAACCCACTCAACCTAAATTAAGACCAAGACCTCTCCTACAACACGTAGCGGCCTTCACGAGACGTCAAGTGGCTCGTGGGGTGTGTCTCAATTTGCGAAGCCTTGGAGAGGCTACTGCCTCACCACCACGACTGGCACCACGATCCATGGTGACCACCACGAGCCGTCTTGGCTTTCATGGGAGGTGAGCAGCCTTTGGTTAGCTAGTGCCTAGGTCTACGGGCACCACCATGATTCGTGGTTCCCTTCATCGCTCATGAGTACTTTCATGAAGGGTGTCAAGGCTAAATCCTAGGTTTGGAACCCTTCCCTTGGACCCTTGCCCTCACTCTTAGCCTTAGATTAGCCTACTAGATTCCAAGTTTTTACAATAGCACACTTATTTTATTCTTGATTTCCTTACCATATTACATTCAGTATATTATGATACCTTCTCATTTAGTCTATTGCCTTTCTTACTTAGCCCCTTATTTCGTACTGACACCCTATTGCCTAGAGCGCTGCATTCATGCCTGCAGGTCCCGATAAACGACTCGATAGACCTCTTCAACAGTACAATTGACTTCTCTCAATTTGGTCAGCCCCTTTCTTCTAGAGCTGCCAGAGTTAGGAGGTTTGTTGTCTTTTGTTGTATATAGTTTTTGGTATGTCGGGGACCCCATCCCAACCAAGCTTTACTACTCTTTACGGCTTGTAGACTAGTGTTTTGGGTAGTATAGTCATGTTCTTGGCCTTGTTTGTTGGTTGGCTGAAGTTTGATGGTTGTTTGGTACATGTATTGTCTTGATGCATAGTTATTTTTAGATTTTGTATAGAGATCATTGTAGCTTTGATGGCCCACATAGCTTTGTATAAGCTTTCCTAGATACCATGGTGGCTATAAAGGCTCAAATTGGCTTGTGTGCTAGATGGTTATTGCTTTATATAAACTGTTGGGAGTACATATTTTCTTTGTAGAGCTGTTGATAGAGGCCTTGTCAGCCGAAGGCTTAGTTTTAAGCCGATACATACTTCTTTTGTTTTCTTAAGTGTGTGTGGCTGCCATGCGCCATTAGCAAGTGGTTCAACACGACCAGGTCGTGCCTAATTTTTTGCATTAGGTGCTAGTTGTATCCCTGAGTTGGGGGCGTGAAAACTTTTTATCAGATCAATATCGTATCCTAGGGAGTCTACAAGCCATGTCTCGTAGACTTTTGTTTATAAGTTTGTTGTGCACCACATTTATAATCAAGAAGCTACATATATTTTCTGGAAAGTTGCCCTTTTTCTTGCTCAAATCATGCTATAGAGTTGAGCCATAAGAGTTGAGTTCATTGGTTTCTGATTGTCATTGGTCTTGGACTTGATGAGTCGGGAATTTTGACTCATTAGGGTTCATTATTCAATAAATTAGTATTCTCAGTGCCTATTTTGTGCTTATAACTGATATTAATGTGTTTATATGCAGCAATGAAGGTTTAAGAACAAGTTAAGGACATTATGATGCGAAAAAGAGAGAAAAAGTTGGACAAACTGAAGAAAAGTGAATCTGGAGCTCGCAAAAGCCACTCGGTGACTCGCCGAGTAAGCCTTCAACCCGTCAAATATTCCAACGAAATAGCCCATGTACCAAGCCAACTTGGCGAGCAAAAGATTATTCGGCGACACGCTGAATGGGTCGGCGATCATGACCCAGCTCGCCTAATCTTGTAGAACAATTGGATGTAGGGGTCAAGCCAACAGGCGAGAAGAGTGCAACTTAGAGGATCGCCGAGTCGATTAGTGATCCCGACTAACTTAGCCTAGTGGACTCCATGTTGGGTTTTTGGGAAGTTTTTGGAAACGTATTATTTTCAATTTATGAAAAGAGAAAAGGGAGTTCTAAGAGAGAGTGTATTCTCTAGTTTTGAGAGCTTTTACCTACTTTTACATTATTGAACACTTTGGGTGAGGATTTGGATTCTAGTCTTAATTTTGGTGTTGAGCATTGGAGATTGTTGAAAAATTCAGATGGATAATATTTTTGGTAACGATTTTTTGCTTTTCACCATGTTTGGCTAAAACCCCTTACCTTAGGGGTGTGATCATGTAGTCGAATGCATTAATTAGCTTATGGGTATTGTTAATTTCTGAATTTAATGTTGTCTTGAAATGACTTTAATTGAATATTCATGTTTTCATTGATGAACTGAAGTTGCAAATTTGGTTCTAGCGTAGATCTGTATTCTTGCTTGAGAAAGATGCTTAGAGTGGAATGAATGATTAATAGTTGTATTGATTGTGTCTTATCAATCCAGCTTGAGAAAGTGGGTTTGATTGCGTCTTTATTACCCAACTTGAGAAAGTGGGTTTAATTAAGGAATTGGGTTATATTGTATTGTGAAGCTTGTTAAGGTTCGAGAGAAAGCACTCGAAACATGATAGCTGATCGAGAGATAACTATTGTATTCAAAATCTAGCCGATCCATTGAGATTCAACAACTTAAAGTAATTAGTAATTACCCATTAAGCGAAATTAGCATTCGATTGATCATATTCCTAAGGCCCTCTCTCTAATCGTTTAATTCCAATGTTATTAGTTCCTTTGTTAACAATTGGTTACTAAATCCCTTCATTTCATGTTGATCACTGAAATTTATTGATTTAGTTTAAGTTGTGTAGTTTCTTACTGCTACAAAAGATTAGAACACTTCTTTACTTCATAATTGAATTCTTTATCGTATCACTCCCAATGGGATCAACCCCAACTCATTGTTGGCTTTATATTTGTTAGCGACTGCCTACATTTTGAATCAGAAGAAGTGTAGTTGAGATTTATTAGTACTCACACCATACATAAAGACAATATGGACATCATGTGAATTCATGCCATTATACAGAACATAAAGGTGCTTTGATATCAGCATTGTACATATGAGAGAGTCGAGAGAGGGAAACTAAAGAGAGCTAGCCCCACGAGTTTTAGATAGAGGCCTAGGGTAGCAGGTTGATCACTGGGGTGGTCAGGTTCGGGTGAGAGCTCATAAGCACCACACTCACAACATCAAAGGGTTCCATTTTGATCATTCGTGTCACATTGTGATACATGCAATAAGCACATACTGGGAGATTCCATCAGGGATCCAGAACATGCTATTTTTGTGTCAAAGATGGTCATATGCAAATATATTATCCGTTTAGGGACAAACAAGGTTAACAACACAGACAAATTAGTAATAAGATCATCATCTTCACAATATCCTTTAGAGTGTGGTTCCCAAATTTTATCAGGTATAGGTTGACGTCAAGAGAGGGCATCTAGTTTCGTTGGTGGACAAAAGTGCACATAAGTAATATAGGTCATTATTATTCATAGCCATCGGCATATGTTGTGACATCTATATTAAGTGGTTGCGTCCATTGTGTTTATGTTTTATAGATCCATGCTAAACATTATCATATGTTATTCCATTACTCACTTGGAAACTATGTATAGTACTAAAGCATTGCAACAACCTTTTTATTGTGTCTTCCCCAATTGATGGTTGTATTATTGCCTAGAGGTTCTTAAGATTGTACTGTACAAATTGTTGTCATCAGACTTCTGCATACTAGACAGAACTATAGATGCTTGACTTTTATATTATTATGGGTATGGATTAGTTGACATCTTGTTATGCCAATGTTGACTATCGAGCAAATACTATTAGTTTTTCGAGACTAGAAGGTTAATACGACAACATTAAAACACAAGTTCATTTCCTTTATTGAAACAATGACTTGATCACCAAATGCTGCATTTACCATACTGTCTGGTTTTAAGATATTGATATGGATCTACCGACTCTTCAGTTTATTTCAGTGGCTAATGAGTTTCTATACGAGCTTTATAGTATTCCCTTAGAACGAGAAATTGATTTTTCTATCACTACAATACCATATATCTAGCATATATCAATTCCTCTGTATAGAATGACACTAGCAGAATTAAAAGAATTGGAGAAGCAACTAAAAGACCTGTTAGATAAGGGCTTCATCAGGCCGAATGCATCACTGTGAGGTGCATATGTATTGTTTGTATGAAAGAAAGATGGGTTATTGTGCATGTGTATAAACTAACAATATCTCAATAAGGTTACTATAAAGAACAAATATCCACAACCAAGGATTGATGATTTGTTTGACCATCTGCAATGTGCCCAATGTTTTTGAAAAAAAATATTTACGTTCAGGGTACCATCACGTGCGGGTTTGGGAGAGTGATATTCCAAAGAGAGCATTTAGGACCTGATATGGTCATTTTGAGTTTCTTGTGACGTCTTTCGATTGACAAATGTCCTAGTAGTTTTTATAGACTTGATGAAGAGTATATTTAGGCAATTTTCAGACTTTTTTTGTTTTTGTGTTTATTGATGATATTCTCGTATATTCACGATCAGAGTTAGAGCATAAAGACCATATCTCGTATAACCACTTGCGAGCTAATACACAAATTTCTAAATAAAAATTTCGGCCTACCTTGGTGTTGACCCTAGGTTCGCTAGCTTCCTTTCCGGTCTCGTATGGGGAGTAAGTACTAGCGGTTCTTAAGATACTTAGAAGTTAGAAGTTGTATGCTAGCTCTCCACATGTGTGTTCTGGTTGAATTTGGTGGCCTTGTTTGTCCATATGGTATCATATGCTTTTATATAGGTTGACTTGCAGAAGATTGATGCCATGAAGACTTGGCCTAGACCGACGACACCAACACATGTTCATAGCTTTTTGGAGTTAGTAGGTTAATATAAAAGGTTTGTATAGTGATTCTCTTCACTTTCAGCACCATTGACTAAGCTAACTCTAATAGCAACCAAGTTTTAGTGAATCGCAACATGTGACCAGAGCTTTCAAGAGCTAAAGGATAGATTCACTTTAGCCACAGTATTGACCTTGTAGAGGGTCTAGAACGCTACGCGGTGTATTGTGACACTTTAGGCATCAGATTGGGTTCTATTCTAATACAATATGGTAAGTTAATTACTTACGCTTCTAGACAGCTAAAGAAGCATGAGAAAAACTACCCAATCCCATGAATTAAAGTTGTCCATAGTTATTCATACCTTGAAGATCTCGAGGCATTACTTATTTGTCGTGCATATTATTGTCTATATAGATCATAAAAGCTTCTGATTTATTTTCAAGAAAAAAGATTTGAATCTACGACAACGCTGATAGGTCGAGTTGTTAAAAGATTATGACATAGATCCTGTACAAATGAAAGGAAGGAAAATATAGTAGCGGATTCCCTAAGTCATAAGTCTATAAGAAACTTATCATAGTTGGGAGTGGGGAAGTAGGAGATGGCTCGAAATCATTATCAGCTAGCTAATTTAGGGGTTATGTTGTTAGATTCTGATGATGTGGTCATAATTCGGGGCACAACTATATCATATCTTGTTATAGATTTGAAGGCACGACAACATGAGGATCCTATCTTTGAGCAGCTCAGGGGCAAGGCTCAGCAGCAGGAGTAACTAGCTTTCAATATTGCAAAAGACAAAATCCTTAGATATAAAAATTGATTGTGTGTTCTAGATGCTGCTCGCTTCGACAATAGATTATTGTAGAAGAATACTATTCCCATTATTCTATTCACCCAGGATTTACAAAGATGTATCTTGATAATAAAAAGACTTACTAGTGTCCTAGGATGACGAAAGATATTACTAATCTCGTGGCACAATATTCTTACTGTCATCATGTAAAGGTCAAGTACTTGAAATCAAGTGGGCAGACTCAAGAGATACACATTCCATTGTGGAAATGGGAGGTGATAAATATAGACTTTTTTTACAGGTTTTCCTTGCTTGCGATGAAAGTTTGAATCTATTTGGGTGATTATTGACTGGCTAAGAAAATCAATCCATTTCTTGTCGGTCAGGACCACATTTCTAGTTCTAGATTTAGCAGGGCTATACATTAGAGATATTTTTAGATTGCATGGTGTCATTGTATCGATTGTTTCAGACAGAGGCCCACAATTTATAACACATATTTGGAAATCTTTCTAGAAGGGTCTAGGGACAAGGTAAAACTTAGTACAACATTTAATCCTCAGACTAGCGACCAAGATGAACATACGTTCCAGATGCTTGAGGATATGCTACGGGCGTATGTGCTAGATTTCAAGGGAAATTTGGATGATCACTTACCACTTACCGAGTTTGCCTATTATACTATCTATCATTCAAGCATCAGTATGGAATAATATGAGGCTTTATATGGAAAAAATGTAGATTCTTTCTTGGTAGGTTTTGAGGTTGGAGAATCAGGATCATTTGGACCAAACATAGTGTACCAAGTCGTGGAATAGGTTAAGTAAATAGAGTGTAGTTGTTGACAGCTCATAGCCGTAAAAAATATTAGATTTCAGAGGACCTATATTATGAAGAAGTTCCTTTTTTCATATCAGATCACCAAATAAGAAGATTGCGAAATCAATATATAGCTTTTGTAAAAGTGTTATGATAGAGCTATAATGTTGAGGAGCTGAGAGGGAAAGCTGAGGAGGACATAAAACCCAAATATTCCCACCTACTCTTTCCTTCAGATAAGTAGACCAACATTTAATTATATGATGTATGTTACTTATGTGCTCTTTGAGTGCTTGTATTGTTTTCTATGATGCCATAAATATTATCACCATTTGAGGATGAATGTTTCTTAGGGGGAAGGATGTGCCACCCCACCAGTTTGAACGTTGGAATTAACTCGTAATTTATGGATAAGATTAAGATGCTAATGTTTTAGGATGTATTCTTTAAAATTTATTTTTCGTAAACAATGGTTGTATGTTATCTTTTTAACTCAAGCAAGATGCAAAATCAAAGTTGGAAAAAGTTATTGTAATTTTCCTTTAAGAAGTCCTCTTCAATGTTGGGTTAAATGTGTTGTGGTTTTTATCCTAACTAATAAAGAACTAGTGCCCCCTCCCCAACATACCAAATCAAATGTTTACTAGTCTAGTTTCCAACGCACTAAACCGTTCATCTATATGACTTCAGAATAGAGAGATATTCACATTTTCGTAAGACTATGCAAGTAGGCATGTGAAGGTGGGCCCCTAGACCCTATGTCGGTTTAGCTTTATAAAAGTTGTTTTAGCTTCGTTTTAACCTAGAAAAATCAACAAAAATTCATATAAAATCAGAATAAAAGTCATTTAATTCTTCATGGATATTGATTCTTTCAATTCGAAAGTTTTACGGAAGTTACTCTATATAGAAAACTCGTCATTTTAGTATAGTTTTCCGCATCGATTTCATGGAATATCTTCATGGGTGTTGTGGCAGCGAGATACTTGTGGTTAGAGGTTTCAAATAGTCATTAGGAGTTTATTGGCTAGCTGGGTTGCCCCATTATTGGGGTACTTGTTGTTAGAGGTTTCAGATATTCACTAATGGTCATGTTGCTCACCCTGCATACATATGCATTGCTTATCACCGATATACTTGTTTTTAGTATGCACCCTCCAATTTATGGGGGCCGGTTGGGTTATGTTTCTTGCTTATACATTTCGGACTTATGGGGGTCAGATATGATATTGTTTGACTATATTATGTTTTCTGTTATTATTTTCTTGTTAGCTGATACGCTTTGACTTTAGAACTATGGTCGTGGATCCTCCTTACCCTTTGTAGTTGACTTGGTACCTTATTTACTTGCAAATAGGTTTATGGCTTGCATTCCATCCTTCCAAGTACGTTCTTTATGTAACGACTCGGAAAATGATAGGTTAAGCAAGAGCCTATGACTTTGTGTTGATTTTATAATGAGGTTCTATGAGGGGTTTTTATGTAATTTCGTTTTAATTGTGTTACATCCGACAATTTAAAATGAATATGAAGAAGCTTGAAATTGGAAGTAGTCACTTTTGGAAAAAGTTCAGAACCTGGAAATTTGGTTAAGTCTGGGAAATCAGTGAG
>JAJOOH010014754.1:0-19501 GCA_029582605.1 Solanum gracilifrons | reverse complement strand
ATGAAATTTTGAAGTTGAAAATATTTTTTAAAAACAAACTTAAATATATTTTTTTGGGGTAAGGGTGGCGAGTAGGGGTTGGGTGGGTTGGGTGGGTCGAGTGTAGGGGTGAAAAAATAAAATTTTGAAGTTGAAAATATTTTCTAAAAACAAACTCAATTTTTTTTTTGGAAGGGGTGAGGGTAGAGGTGAGGGTGTGGTAAAAAAATTGAATTTAAAAACAAGCTTTAAAAAATTTTATTTTTTTTGGGAGGGGATGGTTGGAGGGCTGGTTTGAGGGTAAAGACAAAATAAATTGATTTTTTCAACAAAAAATTAATTGTAATTTGAAGTTGGAAGAGAGTTTTATCCTTAAGTTTTGAAGGGAAGTCATTTTCCTTAAATTTGAGGAAAATGAATTGATTTGGAAAACAATTTTCAAAACATTTAGTCCAACCAAAAATGAGAAAATTGGAAAACATTTTCTTCCTTCATACCAAACACACCCATAGAGTTGTTGGAATTGGTAATGGTAATGAGCCACTCAAGAGAAACTATAGGCACTACCAACTTGTTGGAATTGCAGCTAGTCATGTTAGCATCTTTAAATTGTTTATTAGAAGATTGTTTTTGTCAATTTAGAGATTTATAAGCTAGTAGAAAATTAAGAACTTTTGGTACTAAGGAATATAATTCTTTTAAAGTTTCACAAGTTACCAGAGAGGTGGAGAGATAAAAGAAAAAGAAAAAGAAAAAGTACACAATTAATACAAACACACAAAGTAAAATACAAGAAAAATGCTATAGGGGGGCAGGGGATAGAAAGAGAGCAAATATATAATCAATGCGAACACACAAAGCAAAATACAAGAAAAAAGATCAGAACGGAGAGATGGAGAAAGAAAATACATAATTTATACAAACACACAGAAAAAAAATAAAAAATATATATATAAAATGGCTATAGAGAATGAGGGAAAGAAAGATAACAAATATACGAACACACAATTAGTGCCGGCAAAATGAGTTCATATTTTGGTAACCCGTCCAACCCCCCCATATTTTAATGGATTGGGTGAGTGACTTTTTACATGGGTAAAATATGGATTGATACCCATATTCAACCCATAAAAATATGGGTAAAATATGAGTAAAATATGGATTAGCCAAATGGGTTAAGCTTCTAACTTTTACTCACTCAAAATTCATTATATCACCAAAAATATTGTAACTTCTCTTCCTTTTTATGTTCTTCTATAAAACTAATTATTTTTCTCTATAATTGAAAAGGTGAAGTTTTTGCCCCTTTAAAAATATATATTTTAAATGTACATTTCTTTTGTTAATTATAACTATATTTTTTTATTTGTTTGATTTTATATTGGATAATAAATAATAGTGTAAAATAATCAAATCATGTACTAGTACTGACATTGATTAAAGTGCATTAAGCATGTTTTAGTTCTAAAATGCAAATATTCATTTATTTTGAAATTAAAAATATGTTCCCCTTGTTATTACATAAATTTATTTTATATTGAAAAGTTATAGGATTTTTTTTTTACTTTTATGATACAATAAAACTCAATGAAGCATTTTCAACATTTTTCATCTAAAAAAAGCTAAAATATTTTTTCCATGTTGAATTCTTAAGTAGAGTACTATTTTACTCATGAAAATATGAGTAAACTAGTATTTTACCCAATCCATTTGTTACCTAATCCATTTTTACCCATATCAAATATGAGCGGGTTGAATTATTACCCATTTTATGTTGACCCATTTTCAACCCGCCCAAATTTGACCCAACCCGCACATTTTCCACCACTACACATAATAATATACAAAAATGAATCTTCAGTAAGAAGAGTTGTTCAACATTCCCTTAAAAACCTAGCTTTTCAGGCGGCCATCATGACCGCCGCCACCATAGGTGGGATCCATCTACCGGAGGATTTTCCACCTTTACCCACCCTTTCCAATCCAGATCCCAGAAAACTTGAATCAGTTCAGCCAAACTTGACACAATACGCCAACATTCTTAAGCCTAAAACCATTAACAACACAAAACATACAGTCCCTCCCAAGCCGGTGGTAATGTTACATGGAGAACCTAACATCACATGGAAGGGATCAGAAGTGAAAGCACTGATCATACAAGAAAATTTACAATATGCAATTGTTGGTAAATTCTCGTATGGTAAACCGGACATCACGGAGTTAAGGCGGACACTACCAGGACAATGTGGAATCAAAAGTGAGTGTGTGATAGGGGTACTGGATACACGACATATATTAATACGTCTTACAAATCTTGAAGATTATGTTCATTTGTTATCAGCAACAGCTTTCTACGTGAAGGCTAAAGATAATTATTGGCAGATGAGGACGTTCAAATGGGATCCATGGTTTGAACCAGATGTAGAAACCACCATTGGTGTGGCATGGATATCATTCCCAGACCTACCCCCACATTTTTTTGCAAAGGAGGCGATCTTTTCAATTGCAGCGGCAGTGGGTAAACCATTAATGGTAGACATGGCAACAAGGAATCAGACGAGACCTAGTTGCACAAAGGTCAAAATCGAAGTAGATTTGATGGCCAAATTACCCCAAAGAGTGAGAATTACGGAAGAAGATGATAACACTGGAAGCATAAAATCTAAGTGGATTAAAGTGCAATATGATTATATGCCTAAGTACTGTAAGGAGTGTTGCTTACAAGGGCATGATGAGCATATATGTTGGGCACTGCATCCGGAGTTATATGAAAACAACAGTAATGAGCATACCAAGAAGGAGGAGGCAGAGACAGATAATACTAATAAAAGGGGGGAACAAAGCAGGACTTTGACAAGTGGAAAAATTGTGGGATACAAACAAAACAAACAAGAATGGATGGTTAGGAGGATAAACAAATATAAAAGGGATAAGTATGGGCATGTGGAAGGGGAAAATGATATGAGAGATGTGAATCCCTTTGCGACTTTACAAGGAGAAGAAGAGCAGTAAACGACCAAAGAAATCAAAGACAAGGAAGGATCAACTAAAGATTGGGTAACTAAAAGTTTTAACAATCAAAACAACAGCAAAAAGGATCAGGAGAAACAGAAAAGGGATGAAATTCCTATTAACATACAGAAGGAAATAGTCAAGGAAAGGAAAGAGATAAAAGAAGAAAGAATGCAACAAGATGAAAAAGAAGAAGGGGCAGTCATAGAAGGTGGGAAATTTAAGGAGGAAAGATATAGAGAAAGGATAGGAAGAGAAGGAGAGAAGCCAGATAACTATAAAACACTTGCACCCTTATTTAATGTTTGCTTATGACAATTTTATAATAAATGATGAAATGTTAGATTTCAAAAATATAAATACATTTGGATGACTATTTAAATTTTACTTTTTGGAGCCAAATTTTTTCACCAATTGATCCAAAAATTATAAAAAAAATTAAGTTTTTCCCACCTCAATTTTCCTATATATTTTGTATAAAATGTTTTTTTATATTTATATATATAAATTCTTAAAGCAAACATGACAACATCACAATATATTCAAATTCCATTACTTCAAATTGATCTAAATTTTTCTGCTGAATCTGATGTTATTGATAATGAAATTAGATGACAAATGAATTTTAGTTCTAGTTCTACAAATCATTTGTTTTTTTCTTTAAATGGTGCATAACTCCTTTATTTGGATTTTGATTTTTTTCAATTTGGCCTTCACATGTTTTGGTTGAGTCTTATATTTTTACATCCTTTGAACTTTTTGAAATGTCATCTTCCTTGATAAAATTTGTTGAAGCTTCAACTTTCAAGATTATTTTGATTTTTTTTTTCATCTTTTATTTTTAATTTGTTTGTTGATATTTTTTTTCAAAATCAGATTTTATAGAATAAGTAGTGAATAAGGAAAGTAGTTAATTAATGAATGAAGTACTCTCCCAATGAAATTAATTACTTGTAGATTTTCTAGGTTAGTCAAAGTAAATACATTTTCAAGATTAATTAATTAATCAATCAAGGGTATAATGAGCAAAATATGGTAATTTATGCATAAATTTTATAAAATGACATATATTGTGGTCCAACCATTTTTAGAAAGGGGTGACTTATAATATGGGACGGAGGGAGTAGTAATAGCTTACTAACCCTACTCGTAGTAACTTAAAGGAAACATTCTCGTAACCCTTAAGCATTTATCTCTTTATATATGGTGTCTCTGTTTTTCTCATATTGCTATTGAATTCATCAATTAAAAGCAATATTATGGATGATTCAAGATTTATTGCTCGTATGGATCCTGCTCTATTAGTAAGACATGGTGAATACATTGATGGTGTATTTGTGATTGATGATGCTGCTCTGTTTCCCACAAATCTGAGAATTTCGTCTCAGGGTTCAAGAATTACTTTTGGAAATCATAATAACTACTCAAGGAGAAGTGATGAAATGAATGACATAATAGTCACAATGCGAAACCGTGAACGCAACTTTGGTAGTCGTGTCAGGGGACAGCCATTTGATTATAGAGCGTTGAAGAAAAGAAGTCATTGTGGTAATAAGATTGAAGAGATATGTTTATCTGAATATGTAAATGGCGACACAATTGTCAACACGAATATCACGCAACTTGCATAGAGGAATGGCTGCAAAGGGGCAAGAAGAATTGTCCAATTTGTAGATCTTCTGTTTTGCCGCACACACAATCTTAACTTGTTTTAATTAGATAGATTTATTGTTTAGGCAAAGTGATAATTGAGATTGATTCTTTTTTATACCGATAATATATGAAACTTTTGATTTGTGTTTAGATTTGAGTATTAAATTGTTTGTTTGATTATTAAAATTCAAATAACAAATTATTGATTTTGTTGAGAATATGTATCAGGATATTGTAAAAATAAAGCAGTTAGCTATTTTTAGGGTTTTTAAATTATTAGAGTCGTATATCCTATGTGACTTGAATTTGGGAGTTAGTTTTTTAATTTGTTATTTAAATTTTACTGATAAGTTAGTACGTATTTTATTAATTTTAGTTAGGAATTATATCTATAAATGTAAGTCTTTGGATTATTAATAAATAATAAAAAAGGGCAAATTATAGAAATCACATATTTTTAAGGCAAAATTACAATCTATCCCTTAAAAGTTTATAATTACAGACATCCCTCAAACGGATACAATAATATAAGCGTTGATACACTAAACTGATGCACGAGATACATTAATCGTTAAATAAGATACATTACATTTTATACATGATACACTAATCTGATGTACATTTTATACATGATACATTAATCTGATTCGCGAGATACACTAATCTGATGCGCGAAAATGAGGGATTTCAGAGATTTGTAAAACTTATAGGAGATAATGGTAATAAGTAAACTAAAAGGCGGGATTTCTGTAATTTTTCCTAAAAAATTCCCTTTAACAATATATTTTTTCTCTCAAAGTTTTTTTCTGTATTTTCTTAATTTCTTTATTAAAAAACCAACAATTGGTATTTAAAGCCTTCTTCTTGAGAAATCTGTGAGTAGAAAAATGGATTCCGAAAATAGTTTTTACCCTTGCTATTAAATACTATTTATCATCTAACACATTTTTCAAAGCATTAAATTTAATAAAGTCAAAGTATAATATAGTAATATTACCCCTATTATTTATTGTTTCTTAAGGGGTGTGTCAAGTCAATAGTGGACAACTAGTGTTGGACAGAGTATATTTTTTCCAAATCATTGGTCTAATTTCCTATGTCTTTTTGTGCATAACTTGGACTTAATCTTTTTTAACTATTTTGAAATAAAAATACGACAAAAACTACTCTATGTTTTAATTTGGTTAACTTGATTCGAAATACGAGGGTTAAACTAATTAATGTTCAGTATATATTTGGATATAGAATCCTCAATTTCTTTTTAAAGGGAAAATTTACCCTGAAATTTTGTGAATTAGAGTAGATATTAGGGTTGCATATTGGTTGATTCAGTTTGATTTTGAAGTTTATCGATTTATCGATTATCGATTTATAGACATATTAAGTCCTTATAGAACCATTAAAATATCGGATAATCGATTATAGATTCATTGGGTATTGATCGTTATAGGCTTAACCATTAAGATTCACCCACAAAAATAATTAAAAATCACTTAGAATCAAAGTGACAAGACCAAATGAGCCATGCTAATGAGTTGACCAATTACATCTTGCTCAAAAGTAAACACCGACACTTTGCAGGATAACCGAGAGTTTAAGACGATTGGAAATGAAAGTATTAAACTAAATTCTAAGTCAAGGACTTCATATACCGAATGATATAAATATAGTTTATTAATTTACTATTGATTAATCTGTTAGAAAAAACTCTCAAATCATTAAGAACAGATAACCCGATATAAAAATATACAAAAATCGTTATCAAAATCGCTAAATAAATAACCTATATTACTGGCAAATCAATAAAAAAAATTGTTCGGATTATTGATTTTGAACAATCCTAGTAGATATGTCTCTCGCTAAAAGAGTTGTGAATATATGCCATCGTTGTCTAACAAAAGGTACATACATACCCCCGTCGTATAACAAATGGTGCATATTTGTTCTTTTCGTTATCAAGACAGAAGTTAAAAATAACTATTCATGGCTTTTTAATTCCAAAAAATGACAGATGATTTTGAAAAATTACATTATACATTTTTTTACCCCTCCAGACTCGAAATAGACCTGACCTAACTAAAATAAACTCAACCTCTCTTTTATTTAGACCTCACCAGTTCCATTTTATAATTGAGAAAGAGAGGGATTGCATTTTTTCTTCTGGGTCGAGTATAGAGGGGATGGGGGGTTGGTGAAGTAATTCTTTAAAGCCACGTGACATTTTTGAAAATTAAAAAACAAATTTTAGGTTCTTTTAGAAAAATTTCACTAAGTATAAGTCTACAAATCAAAAGGGTTAATATGCACTATTTTTTAACGAGTGGTATATCCGCTCAAAATCTCATAATTGGGGATATATTTGCTCCTTTTTTTTTTCAAATAAAAATTATATATTTAGAAATTACAAAAGTACCATAAACTAAGACACAACAGTTAACAATTCAAAATATTTAGAAAATTTCTGCAAAACCCTCGATTCTCTTTTGTGTAAGTGGTACAATCCTGTATCTTGGATATGGCTAAAAAGAAGCAAAAATTGCGCGTGATTTCAAATGTTCATTACTCAATAAGTTTTTGCTTAATTGTAAACATCATCCTCAATCGGAACATACCTAAGGTTTTATAGTTTATGGGGTGTAGATCGGTCGGTTCAGTTTGATTTTATGTATTATCGATTCAATTTATTGATTTTTTATTTTGAAATACATTAAACTAATGATCAAATCAATAAGATGTTTTTAATCGATTTATCGGTTTTGATCCTTAATGGTCCGATTTCGATTTAACCAATAAGAAAATATTTATGAAATAAATAAATGACTTCTCCAATAATTTGACGCAACAAGACAATAATGTAACTTTACCAAAACGCTCGTAAAGTAGAAACAATAATAACTAACATCAAGAGAACTATGCAAGTGTAACACACAGAGAAATTAAGAAGAATGGGTTTGATCTTAGGCATATTTATATGCCTAAGTTATCAATATTTTCCCATGAATCGATTAGATTGAAGAATGATCTCTAGTCATTAGCTTAATAATTGGTGTAACTTGTGATGATTGTGCACTTACACACATGATTATTTGTTTCAGGAACTCTCAAGGGAATTGGAGTCAACTTGAAGAAAAGATATGCAAAAGAGCATGAAAAGCGACTAAGCTTGAAGGCCCCAAGGCCAGGCGCATTGCTAGGCGCGAGGCGCCAAGGGCCAATATTCAAAGACCTTTCTCAGGCACACTGAAAGGCGCGACGCGCCAAGGCCCAAACTTTTGGAACCTTTTTCAGGCGCCCTGAGAGGTGCGGCGGTCCAACACTAATACAACTGGAGCATATTTGTGGGGCGATAGGAGGCGCGACACGCCAATGGAATCCCAATTTTTCAAGCTTAAGCTGTGTTAAAAAGGATTCCTAGTTGAAGTAGATTTTGTCTCAATTTTTTCTAAACTTATAAATAGACCCCTTGGGTTCTATTATGGGGGGACATTTTGATTAGTGTGCAAGAGCAAGAATTCAAGGTTGTAATAGGTTTTAATCCTTTAACTCTTCTATTTTCCGGAAACTACATGAACTATTGTATCTTCTTATTTTCTAATAGCATGAGTAGCTAAACGCCTTAGTTATGGGCTGTAACTACGAATTGATTGTTGATTATTTGAGGTTGTTGAATTAATTTTCAGTTGTCAATACAAGTTACTTCTATATTCTTGTTTTAGTATTTTGTGCTTGCGCACCATAAGATAAATCTATTGTCTAATATTAAAATCGGGAGAGGAGAGGTTAGATAGACCAGAGAATATAGATAGCTCGGTCCACCCATTAAATTGAAGTGATTAGTGTTCAGGAATGACGCCCAGACGAACACCTTGCTTGGTTACGAAATAGGATGAAATATAAATGCTCGCCAGTTAGTCTATTTATCCCTGCTCAACGATGTAGTTAGATAGCTAACTGGGGTAGGGGACGAGAGACGTATAACGTGGATCATATCATCAACCCTATAAACCAGTAACTTGACAACTAAAATTAGTTCTAAGCCAATTATATGATACATGATATTCTTTATATGCTGCAGCCTTGTAATTGCTTTTAACTTGCTTGAAACATTATATCAAAGTCATTCACAATTAGTTACTTTCAATTAGTGCATAATTATTAGTAGATAAACAATAAATCATCAACTCTTGAAAAGGTTACTTTTTACTTTTAGTTGTAGAATTAAGTGAATATAAGTTGATCATAAGTCCCTTGGGAACACTAACTCGTTTCTTTAAGAATCTATATTACTTGCGCGACCACGTACACTTGTGTTTATATTGGGGAGCAACAAGTTTTTGGCGCCGCTGCCGGGGACTTAGAAATTGATTTATATTCGATCTTCTTAAGTTTACAATTAGAATATTCAGGTGTTAATTACTTGATCTTAGCTTGTTTATTGCCGGCACTTGATTTTCAGGTCTGGCTCGGAAGGGAGAACTTGTCGAACCTTACAATGAACCCGAAAGAGTTTTACGCCAGCGCAGAAAAATGAGTCAGGGACGACAGAGAATCGGGGTTAGGTCTTCCGGGAAACATTGATGATGATACTCAAGGCAACTTGAATAACCCAAAAAATGTGAATAACCAAAGAAACCCGAATAACCAAGGAGTACTGCCTGTCGTACTCGCAAGACTAGTTTGTGATGTGACAGTCCCACTCACAGCTAATTTGGCATCTAGCATTAGGAAACCTCCACCGAAGGGTAGATTTGAACTAAAGCAGAGCATGGTACAGATCCTCCATTTTAATGGGCAATTCACTGGTCTCCCCCATGAGGATCCTCAAATCCATCTTAGGACTTTCATAGACATTACCAATACATACATCCCAATTGGAGTATCATCAGACTATGTAAGGTTGACTTTGTTCCCATACTCATTGTTAGAAGCTGCAAGGCGTTGGTTAGACTCTGAGCCACCAAACTCTATCACTACTTGGGATGGTCTAGCAAAGAAGTTCCTAAGTCAATTTTTCCCATCCAAGAAAACCGCTAAGCTGAGGGGTGAGATAATAAACTTTGTTCAAAAGCAAGGGGAGGACATGTACCAAGCATGGGCGCATTTCAAACAAATGTTGAATGCTTGCCCACACCACATGCAAACTAATGAGGTACTTGCTCACACTTTCTTTGAGGGTTTAGAATATAATGCTCGTGCTCTTCTTAATAGTGCAGCAGGTGGACAGGCCCTATCTAGAACAAGTGACGAGTTCTTCGACTTACTCGATAAACTTTCTGAAGGAAACCAAGGGTATGAGGGGGAAATGTCTAGAACCCCAACCCAAAAGGCTGCAAGGATCTTAGATGTAGACCAAGCTACTGCCATAAATGCCAAATTAGATGCAATGCAACATAACATGACCTTACATTTTAAACAAATGGCTCTAAATCAGGCACTGGTAAACGTGGTACAACAGGCAGCAAATTGGTGTGAGGTATGTGGTAGTGGAACTCATGAAACCGAGCAATGTGAGGCAAACTCAGATTTCGTAAACTATGTGGGTAATGCGCAAAGGGGTGGAGTGTAACAAAATTATGGTAACACTTACAGCCTTAGTTAGAAGAACCATTCTGCCTTCTCCAAGGGTGGTAACAAAAACCAAAATCAGGCGCAAGGGGTTAACCAATACCGTTCTCAGGGGGCTGGGCAACAATGCTTCAATCCTAACCAAGGCCCAAATCCTAGTGCACCAAAAGGGGGGATGACCAATGAAGAGTTACTCCAAAAGTTCATAACTGAAATAGGGACCAAATTAAATACTAGAATAGATAAGTAGGATGAGAACATTAGAAACATCCAGATGTCCCAAATGAGTTTAGAGAAACAAGTTGCGCAAGTGGCTAATTCTTTGAACTTGCGTCCCCAAGGTGGGCTGCCCGGTGATACTGAGACAAACCCAAAGCAATTGCATGCGGTAAGTAATACAAGTGGGCTACAATTAGAGGAACTAGCTCCAAAGAAGAGAGACACTGAGGTAAGCAACAAAGAAACGAAGGGGGAAGAGGTAGTAAAAAGCTCCAAAGTTGAGATACCCGTTCCTCAAAAGAAATTACCACCTCTAATTCCACAGAGGCTGAAAAAGCAGAATAAAGATGAATGCTTCGATAAGTTTCTTTCTCTCCTTAAACAGGTTCACATTAATCTACCTTTGGTTGACATTTTGTAGGGTATCCTAAAGTATGCTAAATACGTGAAGGACATTGTTTCTAGCAAGAGGAGGCTCATGGAATATGAAACTGTAGCACTTACTGAGGAGTACAGCTCAAGGATTCAAAACAGACTGCCCAAAAAGTTAAAAGATCTGGGTAGTTTTACTGTGCAGATTACAATTGGGCAAAGTGTTCATGCCAGGGGGTTGTGTGATTTGGGGGCAAGTATAAATTTGATGCCCTTATCTTTGTATCAAAAGCTTGGGTTGGGTAGTCCAAAACGAACCAATGTTATTCTCCAACTTGCTGATAGATCCCTTGCTAGGCCAGAGGGGGCGATAGAAGATGTGTTAGTGCAAGTAGGTTCATTGATTTTTCCGGTAGATTTTGTGGTCTTAGACTTTGAACTCGATTCTGAAGTTCCATTCATTTTCGGACGACCTTTCTTGGCCATGGGTAGGGCATTGATTGATGTAGCAGCTGGTCAACTAACTATGAGGGCATATGAAAAGGTTGACATATTTGATGTTTACCGCGCTTTAAAATTACCTTCTATTTATGAAGAGTTGTCTGCTATTATTATGGTTGATCGCATAGTAGAATCACAAGTAGTTGTGCCCGAAGATCCTTTAGAAAGAGTGTTAGTGGGTCATGAGATAAAGGGAGACACTAAAGCTCAAGAGATTGAATAATGCTTAATTCTAGCACTAGTAGACACTCGTAGGAATCAAGTGGAGTCACTAGATCGCAAGTTGGGACCCCCACCAAAGCCATCAATAGAAGAAGCCCTTACGTTGGAACTAAAAACTATGTCGGCTCACCTAAGGTATGCTTATTTGGATACTAATGAAACTTTGCTTGTTATACTTTTTGCAGAATTGT
Source organism: Solanum gracilifrons (assembly GCA_029582605.1). Lineage (NCBI taxonomy): Eukaryota > Viridiplantae > Streptophyta > Magnoliopsida > Solanales > Solanaceae > Solanum > Solanum gracilifrons. The sequence goes on along the minus strand of JAJOOH010014754.1, from coordinate 7,787 downwards.
CTGACTTTACAGGTTGATGCGGCATTGAGGATCTTAAAGCGAAGGTGGAAAGAAATTGGATGGCAGATAGCTGATATTCATTGGATTAGTCCGGCGTTATGCATGCACAAAATTTACATGGAAGAGGATCACAAACCCAAAGCACAATATCAACGTCGACTGAATCCTGTGATGAAAGAAGTGGTAAGGAAGGAAGTCATAAAGTGGCTAGATACTGAAATTGTGTACCCAATCTCTAATAGTAAGTGGGTAAGTCCGGTACAATGTGTTCCCAAGAAGGGAGGTATGACAGTAGTAAGGAACGTAAAGAATGAGTTGATTCCTACTAGAACAGTGACCGGGTGAAGAATTTACATGGATTACCGGAAACTAAATTATGCTACCCAGAAAGATCACTACCCCGTTCCATTCATTGATCAAATGCTTGACCAACTAGCAGGGTAGAAGTATTATTGTTTCTTAGATGGATATTTCGGTTACAACCAGATCTTGATTGCACCCGAGGATCAGGAAAAGACAATGTTCACTTCTCTTTATGGCACATATGCTTTCAAGCGCATGCCATTCGGACTTTGCAATGCACCGGCGACTTTTCAAAGGTGTATGATGGCCATTTTTCATGATATGGTGGAAGACTTTGTTGAGCTATTCATGGATGATTTTTCCGTCTTTGGGAAGTCTTTTGAGGTATGTCTCCGAAATCTTGATAAAGTACTTGCTAGATGTGAAGACACTAACTTTAGTTCTAAACTGGGAAAAGTGTCATTTTTTGGTAAGAGAGGGAATAGTGTTGGGACACAATGTGTCTAAATTTGGTTTGGAGATTGATAAGGCTAAGATAGAAGTTATTGAGAAATTCCCCCCTCCCATTTCTATAAAAGGTGTGCGTAGTTTTCTTGGTCATGCAAGTTTTTACAGGCGATTCATCAAAGATTTTTCCAAGATTGCCAGACCTATGTGCAGTCTTTTGGAGAAGGAGGTGAAGTTTAACTTTGATGAGATGTGTTTGAAAGCTTTTGAGATGTTGAAGAGGAACTTAATTGAGGCTCTCATCTAAATTGCTCCTGATTGGGGATTACCATTTGAACTCATGTGTGATACAAGTGACGTAGCAGTGGATGCAGTGTTGGGACAAAGAAATAATAAAGTGTTCCACTCGATCTACTATGCAAGTAAGACCCTGGACTCTACACAAGCTAATTACACAGTAACTGAGAAGGAGATGTTGGCTCTAGTGTTCGCCTTTGATAAGTTCAGATCGTATTTGGTAGGTACTAAACTGATTTTTTTACTAACCATGCAACTATTAGGTACCTATTCAACAAGAAAGATGTTAAACCAAGGCTGATTCGATGGATATTGCTTAATTTGACCTTGAGATCAAAGATAGGAAAGGTACTGAGAATCAAATAGCAGATCACTTATCTAGGTTAGAGGATTTTTCACATGTGAATGAAGGTGAGAAAATCCGGGAAGAGTTTTCAGATGAACAATTGTTGGCATTAGATATCTCTCAAGTGTCATGGTATGCAGACATTGTGAATTTGATAGTAAGTGGTGATTATCCTCCGGGTGCAACCACCCAATAAAATAAAAAACTCAATCATGATGCCAAGTTTTATATCTGGGATGAACCATTTTCTTCAAGCAATGTGTAGACCGGGTAGTGAGAAGGTGCATTTCGGAATCTGAGGTTCACAAAGTGCTCGAAAGTTGTCATGCTAGCCCATATGGAGGTCACCATGGAGGAGAGCGCACTGCTCATAAGGTACTACAATCTGGTTTCTTTTGGCCCTCATTATTTAAAGATTCTATTGCTTTTGTGAAGGGTTGTGATAAATTCCAAAGATTGGGTACTATTTCAAGAAGACATGAGACGCCGCTAGGTAACATTTTGGAGGTGGAAAACTTTTATGTGTGGGATATTGACTTCATGGGTCTATTCCCGCCATCTAGTGGAAACTAATACATTCTTGTGGCTGTGGATTATGTTAGTAAATGGGTTGAGGCGGTCGCACTTCCTTCCAATGATTCAAGTATGGTGATAAAGTTCATAAAGAAGCACATCTTCACTCGCTTTGGTACTCCAAGGGCAATTATAAGTGATGAAGGTAAGCATTTCATTAAACATCTTGTTAAGAATCTTCTTGCTAAATATGGTAATCTTCATAATGTTGCTACAGCTTACCATCCTCAAACAAGTGGCCAAGTGGAGGTTTCAAATAGAGAGGTGAAGAAAATTTTACAGAAAACGGTGAATGCGCAAAGGAAAGATTGGTCTGAGAAATTAGATGATGTATTGTGGGAATATAGGACTGCATATAAGACACCAATAGGGACTTCTCCCTATCACATAGTATTTGGGAAAGCATGTCACCTTCCGGCAGAATTAGAACATCAAGCATATTGGGCAATCAAGAAACCGAACTTAGACCCCGAGCTATCCGGTAAAAAGAAACTGAATCTGCTGCATGAACTTGAGTATTTTAGGCTCCACGCATATGAGAATGCCAAGCTATACAAAGAAAAGAGAAAGAGGTGGCATGACAAGCACATAGTAGCTCGTACTTTCAATCCGGGAGATAAGGTACTACTCTTTAACTCTAGACTAAGGTTATTCCCCGGAAAACCAAGGTCGAAGTGGAGTGGTCATTTTGAAGTGGTCAAAATGACATACCATGGGGTTGTTGAACTTAAAGGTAAGACTGGCCTTACGTTCTTGGTCAATGGGCAAAGGGTGCAACACCATTATGGTGAGGATTCGGATCGTGATCGGGAAAATCTTGAGCTAAATGATGAATGATCCAAGCTGAGTCATGCCACGACGTTAAATCAAGCGCTACATGGAAGCAACCCATGAACAATATGTAATAGATAGGTAGTTCGTGTTTGAAATTTGGCTTTTTATTGTTTTAGCATAGTTTAAATTCGTCGAATCTAGGAAGTTCTTTTAGTCCTTAGTTTTAGTTAAATAGGATTTTTCATTATTTGTAACTTAGCTTGTAATACTAAAAAATAAAAAAATTATACAAACTGAAATCACTGAAGCCAGGCGCACTGGCTGGCGCACCGCGCCTGGCATGAAGATTCAGAAAACATGTTGGGGCGCTCTGAGTGTCGCGCCTGTTGACACCCAATTTTGGCTCTCCACATTTAATAATAATAATAATAAAATGTTATGTTATGATGTTTTTATAGGAACACGAAATTATTTTTAATTATTTATTTTTACCTCATAAATTTATTTCATTTTTCTTATAAAAATTTAATACATTATATCACTACTTACTTTCTCATTTTTATTTTTTATTTTTAAAAATAAGTGTCGTTCTTAAGAATTGAATCTATTTTGTTCAAATATAATTTCTTTTGTCACAATGGTTATTTTTCGCACATTGTTTAAAATTAGAAAGCTTAATTAATTAATGAGTTACTAATCTATATTAATTTAATTTTAAGAACGACTAATTTTATCAAATAAGCTAATCTTGCAAAATAATTATCTCTTATGGCTATTTAATAAAGAAAGTAGTTATAATTTAAAGGAATTTAATTTGAGCAAATTTGGCAATCCAAGTCTTCTTAAACCGGCCAATCCGTGTATGCCACGTAGGCGAGCACATGGATTGTGTTTCTTTAGCTTAAATCTTGACCCTACGATTAAATCTAACGGTCCTAGTTAATTGAGCTTTTACCATTATTTAATATATATATAACTTTTCCTTTTAATTTCTTATTTTATTTTAACCGTCCGATCGAACGATCGGACGGCCCAAATTAATAAGACCTTTCTTCTTTCCCCAAAATAGTACAATCCCAACGCCTCTGTTCTTCTTCCTTTTCCCAGATACACACCGCTTCATCTCCCATCAACCTTTCTCCTCCTCTGCCAAACGTTTCTACCTACAGACCACCGGAAAATGGCAATTTCCGGTGGTTTTCAATATATCTCCCTATCCTCTATCAATCATAGCCTCCTCATGTCAATTTTACATCCATTTCATCACCTTTTTCTAAATCGAAACAGACCTCAAAAGCCACACCACCGCTGCGCCACCACTGAAAAGGTGGAGAACGTGAAGGACCAACGGATTTGGGATCGTTATCCCCTTAATCCGATGGTTGTGAGATTGGAAAACCCAAGCCATCACTCATTCTTTCGAATCAATCTGAAAAGGAGTTGATAATATTTTCTTCCCCTCCATCATTATTTTCTTCTAAGGTTTGATCTTTCAAAGATTAAAATTCGAATCATTGAAGCCTCCCCCAACTATAAAAGGAGGACTTTGGTCCTCATTCGAGATCACGGGAATAATCTCAGAAAATCCAGAAAACGATCCGTAAATTAGGGAGCAAATCCAAAAAATCATCCAACAAATTCAAAGAACTATCCAAGAGAGCAAATATCGCAACACACTTCAAGTTCTATTAGAGTTCGAAAGTTCTCTTCTTTTTATGGTCCTTCTATCTTCTATGATTCGAGTTTGAGGAAGTTCAAAGTTGGAATCGCTTGACGTCAAAGCCCTTGTTTACTGCCAAACACAAGGTCAGTAATCTCGTTTATTTAGTTCGATTTCTAGGATCAGTTATTGTAGTATGGATCGTTTCATTTTTGTTTAAATTCTTTGGTTAAAACATGTACATGTTTATGTCTTATTTTTTTTGTTTGGAAATTAGATCGTAACAAGTGTAAAGGATTATTAGTGTTAGAAATTAACTCCGAACTAGATTAGTTTGACATGTGATCGATATTTAAAGCTCGCATATTTCTTCTATTTCTTTTATGCATATTTGAGTATGTGAGCGCCTAGTGATTTGTTAAGTCACGGAATCTTGTATTGTGTTTACTATGTGATGAGTTGGAGTCTGTGACAAGTTTCTTTTTATTGTATTGTGTTTGTTTTCTTGTTGTTGTTGTTTTGAAGTCAGTGATAGAGGTTACAAATGAGGTATAATTTGACGGTGAAAACTAAGGGAATTCGAAATCTTTTTAATGTTTTTCCAGGAAGTTTAAAAGAGGGGTGGTATCATATTTGTTTCTTTTCTTGTATGTTCAAGTTGCCAATATAATTTGGAAAAAGTCGAATGCCAATCTAACTAGTTTTCCAGAGAAACTCCCTTTGATTTAAAGACATGAGATTCTGGATTGTTAGATTAATTAGAGATTAATTAGAGATTAAAGATTTATATGTTAACCTTAGATGAGATAAACAATTTTTTTTTTTTGGACCTTGCATTTAGATAAAGGTCATTACCATTACATGGAACCCCTTTTACTAGCATTAGTAGTAGTAGCTTCTACATCTACCATGTGATAATTAGCTAGAACATTTGAATTAATGGTACTACAAAAGACAAATGAGGAATAATATTTGCTGGCATTTTGTTAGTTATGATGTACTGCTTTTATGATATACATTGATATTTTTTTTTATGTGTTTGGTAAGTCATACAAAAAATAAAATGTGGATTTGTTTGGGTAGCTAACTGCCTGCAATTTTTTTACGCATGGTGTAAGATTTTTTTTTTAATATATCCAAACGTGAATGACTCACACATATAAGATTAGTTGAGATCTTTGCTTAATTCGAGAAAAATAGTAAAGATGTTTGTATCACTTCTAATTCGCATCCTTTGTTGACCGATATTTTCCTCGATTACTTACTCAACATTCTCTAATCCTCTTATTTCTTTTCTTATGTTTCATGTATAATCGGAGGGCTGCAGTTTCTACTTTGGAACTCATTTTGGCCTAAAATATTAGGCCAATGGCAATTAGGATCATCGCAACACTTGGAGCCTCGCAAATTAGGAGTCCAATATTTCTTAGTCTTCCTCTTTTCGAGTCTTAATTATATTGTTTGGATATATTGGCTAACCTCTACTTACAAGTTTTGATATATTGTTTGTTTTTTATTTTGAAGCTTGTTTTACGTGAACTAATATTATTTAGTTGAGACACCTTTAGAACAAATGATACAAAGATATTTTCTTAAAAAATGGGTTAGCATTTGTACTTATAACATTCTTTAGGCTTCTTAAGTTGAAAGAAGGGCTTATAGTTTTAAAAGATGCCCAAATGAAGCTTCAAAAGGGTGAAATAATATTCATTTAGATGTTTAAGTAGGAAAAAAATAAAACTCATAAGTTGGGATTTCCAAATGAAATTGAAATTAGTTTTAAAAAGAATAATCATCTTTAACGATGTATATAAGGCTAAAATAATCACCCTTTCAAAATATATATTCTTTAGGAAAGTTGGCCTTTTTTTTTTATCACCCCTTTTAAAATATAATGTCTATTCTTACTTTTGAATGAAATATTTCTAAACTCTAATCTCTTAACATGCTATTTCAAAATTTTAAATATGCCTACAGGTTGCAAATACAAGGTACATACATATATATGTCATACACATAAAGGTATAAATTTTATATTTTAGATCTATTATTCTCTACACATGACCTATTATTTTGTTATACTCTATTACCACTTTTACAAATGTTATTTATTTATTTTTATAGAATTTATAAATTCCTACACTTGAATATACATATCATTTTACTACATCTCACTTTTACAAATGTCAACTTATCTATACATGTAAATAGAATAATAAACATTCACATATTTTTTTTAAAAAAAACAACTTACATGTATATACTATACTTTATATTAAACATAATTTTAGATCACAAATTCTATTTAATATTTTAACATCTAGTATCATTTATTTTATTTTAGAAAACTCCATTCTATATATTTTCATTCAAATTACACATCACATATTACTACATATTTACACTCCACTACTATCTTATTTTATTTTTCATGTCTTAATGAAATGACCTATTTTCATAAATTCAACACCTATATATTTCTTAGGATAACTTTACTATGATACATCTATATTTTTAAACATATAAAAAATTAATATACTTTTAAGTACATCTATTTATTTATTTATTTTTACATGATAAAATACTACTATTAAATCTATTTTATAAGGCATATATATGTCGTATTTTGTATTTTACTCTTTTCTTAAACTAACTCATTAACTTATCATTGATTTTTAAAGCAAATAAATAAACAAGTTTTCTAATCATATTTTCCTAAATTGAGTTTAAGGACTATCTTCGGATAGGCTCTGAGGGATGCTTAATACCTTCCCCTCGAGTAACCAAAACCCTTAATCAGAATCTCACTGGTTTCGCAATTCAAAACAGAGTTTACATTTACATATAAAATGGTTTTCCTAATATTTTCCTTAAAAATTAGGTGGCGACTCTAAAACAAAAAAAAATAATTTTTCAAAAATCAGAGTGTCAGTCATATTATGTTGTGAATTGTTTCGGCCGGTTCGAAATAGGGTGCGACAGCGCCGTGCTAGGTTCCGCGATTCAGAGAGTAAGTTGGGGGGCGCTGAGTGACACGTCACCCCTGCAGTGCCACACTCCAGTTTTTTTTTAAAATCCGGGTTTTTACCCGGATAAAACCCGACCCACTCCCCTTAAATCCATAAAACTCCCAATTCTTTCCCCATTCTCCTAACAAAACCACCCAACCCCCCTAAATTCTCTCCAACTTCTTTTTCTCACCTTTCATCTTCAAAAACATCCATTAACACCACCAACCTTTCTTTTTCCCCACTACCCACTATAAAACCTCAACACCCACAACTCCAACACTACTTTTCCACACTTCTCTCTTCCTCCCAATTTTTTTCCATCTTCCCCCTCACCCACTCCCTAATCCGAACACCCCCCCCCCGCCCCGGGTGGGGT
>JAJOOH010014753.1:0-18811 GCA_029582605.1 Solanum gracilifrons | reverse complement strand
ACATGTATGAAAAGTGGGGAATTAAGGTAACGGGAAGGATTGGCGTCCTTGGCGCTCTAAGAGGCGCGGGGCGCCAGCCCTCAACTTCAAACGGGATTTGCTGGGCACTCTGCCAGGCACCAGCCCTCAACTTCAAAGGGGACTGCTGGGCACTCTGCACTCTGCCAGGCGCCAGCCCTTTCCCCAGAAAAAAACCGACTTTTCTCCCTCTTTTCTTCAACTCTAAACCACCCTTACTTCAATGGATTTAACCCCAAACACTAAGGATCATCAATCTCTCAACATACAATAAATTACAACTCAAATACACAACCTAATCATGTCCCACAACCAATAATAGCTTCAACAACACAACTAATAACATCAACAACAACTAACAACTTCAACAACTTCAACACAAATCCAATCTTTTCTCAAATCATAAAAATGAGCTTGGTGTGTGGGGGGAAAGGATCAAGCCACACAAAGAACTCACATACCTTGATAGGGATCACCCCCGACGAAAATCCACGGCGGAAACTTGTTGATCTCCTTTCTCCTCTTCTTTTCCTCTTCTTCTCTTCTTCACTCTCAAGAACCCTAACTCTTTTTCTTTTAAAATGGGATAAAAATGATCCAAAATCAGTCTAACACACAATACAACCTCAAAAGAAATGGCTAGGGAAAAGACCAAAATGCCCTTAAAATTTCCAGACAGATTCCCTGCCAACTACCCAACTGTCAATGGCCATAACTCGCTCATACGAACTCGGAATCAAGCAAACTCAGTGGCGTTGGAAATATCATTCCACAAGCTTCGCAACCATAACTGGAACTACTCCTAAATCATCCTGAGCTAGGAGTTATGACTGCTCAAAGTTGGCCAAAAATCACTGATTTCCACACTTAGCCAAATTTTCCAGATTTTGAATTTTTTTCAAATTTCCAGATTCTGGACTTAGTCAAATTTCCAAATTCTAAATTTTTCCAAAAATGACTACTTCCAATTTCAAGCTTTTTCATATTCATTTTAAATTGTTGGATGTTACAGGAAATCTCTAGCATAATAATTATAGAAATCAAAACTCTTCTTAAGAATTTATAAATCTGTATTGTGCCTCTGTTTTCCTGGTCTTCTCTTAATTCTTAAGACTTCTCCTCTCTAAAAACTTAATACCCTCTATTATTTAATGATTTTTTTTAGCTTGTTTTTGCCTCAAAACTAATGTATTTCTATGTATCTTTCCCTCAAATCGACTCAAATTCCTCTCTCAAACACTGACTGGTCGAGAGTTTATATAGGGGAAAAGAAATCATTTTTAGAGGGAATTTGGATGGAAAGAAAGAATTTGAATTCGAAATTCAAGTTCCCTTTTGGATAAGGTTGCTGGATTTTCGCGATTTGGTGGGATTTTTTCGGATTTTCTGGAATTTTCACTGAATTTCTGGGTTTGTCGCGTGAAGAAGATGATATTGGTGTAGTGGAGTCGCATGCTAGAATTGGGAATGCTGATGGGATTTTGTGGTCTGGGAAATAAAGGGAATATTGGGTTGATGGGTTTTTGTGGGCTTGGAAATAAAAGGAATACTGGGCTGATGGGTTTGTCTTATGGGAAATGGGCCCAAAATTAGTTTGGGCTGCTGGAGAATGTAAAAAAAGGCCCAAAACTTGTTTTTTTTTTTTTGGGTTTAATATGTTGGCAAAAATAGTAATTAAACAAATGACCAAAAGAATTTAATTTGTAGCCAAAATGGAATTTAACCGGTGAATTTGGTCGACATTTAAACAAGACGATTTTTCATAAATTAATTAAGGAGCTTCTTAGTCTTCACGAAATAAGATAATTAATTTGATTATAAAATATTTAATTTAATTACAAACTAATTAACTCAAAATTATAACTATAATTTAAACTAAATTAAATTAATAAAATATTTAACTAAAATGTAAATCTTTTGTGATGATTTTCAAATATTCTTAAAGATACTAATTATATACATAATTATAAAAACACATCTATTATTTAAAAATCATAAAAATAATACAACATTTTAAAATAACTTGCAAACTATATTATAATTTTTTTTTTTTGAAATTTTATAAAACTAATTATTTTAAATTGAAGAAGCTCGATGATTAATCTATAATGTAGAGGTCTAAAATTGGGTGTCAACAACTGTCCCTCGTTTGACTTGGATAGATGAAAGCAATTCGAGGCAAATGAAATTGACAAATCAAATTTTGACCGACCATATCTTCATCTTTAGAAAAGGAATTTTGGTACGGACTTTAAGAATTATGGTTGAATCCCGGTATCGAATTTCCTACATATCTCAGGCTATATGAGAATTCAGGACACTTGTAGTTCGAAACGCTTGACTTTAACGTACGATTTTGAAAAAATTCAAAAGTTATCCCAATACCAAATTATGATGGGACCAAAATGCTCGGAAATAAGATTTAGGATAGAATGTCGGAGTACAACCGAGTTTTTTAACACTGATCCCGCCTACATATCCCTCTACTTAGAAAATCAGGCTGCTTGTAGTTCGACTTGATCGGTTGAAAAGGAATCTATTATGCAAGATAACCTTTGGTTCTGGAGGAGTGACAAAATAAGTCGAGTATGGAAAGGAGGCATGCAACCTCTTAGCCATGAATGTGGTGCACTTCACACCCATAATTAAGAACTCACACAAACATAATTTCCAAAGCTCTTGGTGCATTGTCACTCAGATTGGAAAGATGCCTCCGGTGAACGCCTAAATTTTCCGGATGCGAAATTGAACCGATAAAATTAAAGAAAACCCATATGCCTTCTGATAGGGGTGTGGCTTGATCGTGGTGGAAGTCGCTCCTCAGCTCGCGTCCTAAGAGTTTGGTATTCCTCTTTGGACTATGTCCCAGTTCACTGCTAAGAAAAAGTTTCACGTTGTGCTGCATCATTTTTGATTTCGTTCGCACCTGTGGTTTGCTTGAGAATTCATTCTCTTGGATGCTCTCGACAAATACTGAGATAAAATTCATTAGCATGAAAAATGTAATCTCAAATGGAGAGATAATATCTTTTACCGTGTTGACACTTAATTGCTTTACTTAGACATTTGACGTTAACTTCCTCTATTCTGACGTAAAGCAAATAAAGCTCGTATTTTATATTTGTAATTTAATCTTCAATGTACTCTTCTTTTGATGTCGAAATAATAAAATGGGTTGTTAATATGTTGATAATTCTCTTGACGTCGTTGTTGATGGTTCTCTTGATGGTTTTCTTGCGAATGAAAATGATGCAGCTGATGTTGAATTTCTTGCGATGCATGACTTTTCCCGCGATGCATGAGGATAATGCTTCCTTGAAAAATACAGATGATGCTTCTTTGAAAACCATAGCTGATGGTGTCCTTGATGCATGAGTTTTCTTTGTGATACATAATTTTTTTTTCGATGCATGATTCTCCCCGCGATGCATGATTCTTCCCGCAATGCATGAATCCTTTTCCCACAATGCATAAACCTTTTCCTCGCGATGCATGAATCATTTTCCTCGCGATCCATGGCTTTTCCCGCGATGCATGACTTCTTTCTCTTGCAATGCATGACTTCTTTCTTCGTGATGCATGAATCTTTTCTTGCAATGCATGAATCTCTTAGCGCAATGCATGAATCTTTTCTGGCGATACATGACTTCTCCCGCGATGCATGAATCTTTTCCTCGTGATGCATGACTTTTCACGCGATGCATGAATCTTTTCCAGCAATGTATGACTTTCTTTCTCGCGATGCATGATTTTTTTCCCGCGATGCATGAATCTTTTCTGGCGATGCATGACTTCTCCCGCGATGCATGATTTCTTTCTCTTGCAATGCATGACTTCTTTCTCCGCGATGCATGACTTCTTTCTCTTGCGATGCATGACTTTTCTCTTGCAATGCATGATTTCCTTTTCTTGCTATGCATGAATCTTCTCTTGCAATGCATGAATCTTTTCCAGCGATGTATGACTTTTTTTCTCACAATGTATGAATTTTCTTTTGCGATACATGAATCTTCTCTTGCAATGCATGAATCTCTTTCCGCGGTGCATGACTAATTTCTCTCGCTATGCATGAATCTTCTCTTGCAATGCATGATTTTTTTCTGATGACGCCCAGTGGCGGACCCAGAATTTTCACGAAGTGGGTTCAACATATAAAAAATAAAACTAAAATGTGGCAACAGGGATTCGAACTTGGGCTGGCTGGGAAAATTGAACCCTTTTCACCACTCTGCCAAGGGTCACACTTGTGTTAGTGAGTTCAAAAGTTAATATATACATATAAAATTTAAAAACTGATCAATTATATATATATACATACGGTGTTATTTTTCAACCAAGTGGGTTCATATGAACCCACTTGACCCTCTGTAGGTCCGCCCCTGATGACGCCTCCCTAATACCAAACGAAGATAATGCTTCACCGAGCAACATAAGTGATCTTCTGGGTATCTTTTGGGTGGCAGTATCGTCTCAATCGACAATATAAATAAAAATGACCCTCGGAGTAGTGATATCATCTTATTTGACGATACGGTATAAATGACACTCTAGGTAGTGGTATTGTCTCATTCAACAATATAATATAAATAACCTTCAGGGTAAGAATATTATCACATATGATAATATAATGTAGATAAACGTCTCCCAAGTATCTTTAGTTGCTGAGAAATAAAAATATTGTTCTCTTCGTGGTTTCCGTTTGTTCCCACTCCGAACATAATTGAATGTTCATTATGGACTTCGCCTTGTTGGGAATTCGAACGAAATGATATTATTCATATTCCCAAGTCTTTGGTATAAGAAGCATAAAATATTTCCTGCATCCACAGAAAAAATTGTCAATTTTAGGGAGCTCTTCGCCCTTTTGACTTCTCCACATTCATTGAATGGTGGAATATGTTGATTTCGAGGTAAACTTATAGACCTGCACCCACAGAAAAATTGTTAGTTTGAAAACAAACTGATTTGTGTCGATCTCTTCGACCGCCTGCTCCTTGCCTTGCTATCTCCGGTTGATTTCTCCGATCTCCTACCTCTTGATAGATAAGACAAACATTTTTATGCAAAATAATTGAAACATGAAAGAAAAGTTTTAAGAAAAATAGATTTTTGAAAAGTAGTATTTAGGAAAGGTCACTCCCAAGTGTCATGTCACGTCAAGCTTAATGAACGTCTTTGAAGTTGATGTTTCGAGGTCTATCTGATTATTTGCTGGGAAGTATTCAAAGTTGTTCCAAACTTCTGATGAATCTTATTGAAATTTTTGAGGTCATCTTTAAAAATTTTTGTCCCAGTTGATTGTCTCGACGTATCTTGAATTATTGATGAACCAATCAGGGAATTTTTGAGATCTTCTCAAAAAATTCTATCCCAGTTGCAGTTATCAACACATTCTCAGCCTTGACTTGTTGGAGAAATCCACTTCTCGAGAATTTTTGAGTCCCTCTAAAAAATTCTGTCCCGATTTCTATTATAAGAAAAAATAGAAATCTTACGGGAGATATGACTGATCCCTTGTGGAGCCTACGTATCCCGTTGAGGCAGGAATCATGTCAAATGTAGTTCCCCTCTTGAGGACTAATAGAAATAGAAAATTTTGATAAGGAAACGACCGAGGCCAACATAGACCGCCTACGTATCTCATTCTTGAGAATTCAGGTCGAACGTAGTTCAAGTACAATGAAATATTAAAAGGGATAAAGGGGGTGACCGAGGACGACATAGGCTGCCTACGTATCTCATTCTTAAGAATTCAGGTCAGACGTAGTTCATTACAAAGGGAAATTCTAAGCATATACGATTACAAGCAAATAAAGGCGATTACAAGGAAAAGATAAAAATCGAGTCTTTAAACATGGTATCTTTTGACGACATTGAACTAGATTGATAACTTGTGAGATCCAATGTTCATGCTCAACCATGTGATGTCATCAAACAAATGTATCGATGTATTCTCCCATCAAACTGATGAGTTTTCTTTCTTGTGTTTTTGTCTGATAGGCACCAATTTTGATTTCTTTGAGGCGTTTATCATTTTCCTGATTCACTATTCTGATCTCTTCTGAATTCGGCTTATCGTGACTTTCGGACCGTCTAAACTTCTCAACCAAGTGTTTGGATACCATGATCTTCTCCTTGTAGTCCTCAAATTCCTCCGCATCTACCCCATTTTGTTCATTCAGCTTGTGACATGACATGATACTGACAGATTTGAAAATATTTTCACTGAAATCATAGACAAATACTGTTAGATAGCAAATATAAAGTAAGTAAAACAATTTTTTGCAATAAAGGAGTTTTTCATTTGAAATAAGAAAATAAGAACTTTGGCCATGATAATAAATCATTTTGTCTTTTTTTTAAAAAAATATTAGGAGGGAGATTAAAACTTATTAAGGCAAAATAGAGTAAAAGATGGGTCTCGAGACTCATTCGGAATACCACCAATTTTAGAAATAACATAAAAAATGTTTATGTCTACTAAGACAAGCGAGGAATCAAGAGGGAAGTGGATTGTCCAATTAGGCACTTTCTCCTTTGACTCATTGTCTAGTATGACTAGTGACTCGATCATCTCTTCAAGCACAATATCACCTTCTTTGAACAAATTTTTGATTCCTTCCCCTCGACCATTTTGCATTGGAAAAGACCGATATAAGTGAGGCAATAATTTTGGAAAAGCTTGATCGATCTTCTGCTTGCTCTGACCCTCTTTCGGCACTAAAGCAAAAGCTTGATGAGGTGCCATGATCACAAATTTGGATTTCTCTTTTTTGGTTGGAGAGGCTACAACTTTCTCAAGCTTTTCAAGGTTGGCTGAGATTATATCTTTCTCCACATTCAGATCTTCTTCGATTTCAACCATATTAATAGTCACCTCTCTATGATTCGGCATGGGGTTACTTTTGACATTAGGAGTGGCAGTCTGAAGAGTGATGACCGTTTGATCTATCAAGTCCTGAATTTTATGCTTCTAGTTGATACAATCCTCGATAATATGTCCAACACCTCCTGAATGGTAAGCACAGTGAAGATCGGGTCTATAAAGCTTGGAGTTGACATTGATATTTTTTGGATCAATTGTCTGTATCAAGCTGGCTGATTTCAATCTCTCAAAAAGTTGTGTTCGGCTCTCAACCAAATGAGTAAAGACTCTAGAAGGTTTCTTCTCAAGATTTCGGCGAGGAGGGTAGTAATTATTTCTTGGATGTGAAGGTACTTAATGGTAGTTTGGAGGATTTTGGTTAGTTGGTGCATGCGTTTGGAAATTTGGGTATTGTGGAGCTCGGTAACTAAGAGGGTTGTTTTGGTAGTGCGGAGGTGGAGTTTGGCAACTTGATTGGATATTTGAACAATTAACTGATGGAGCTAGGTAATATGGATGGGTATTTTGGTAATGTGGAAGTGGAGTTTGGTAAATAAGAGGTGGAAATTGGTAACTCGATGGTGGAGTTTGGTAATTAGGAGGTAGAATATGGTAACTCGGTGGTGAAGTTTGATAACCTGATTGGGTATAACAAGCTAGATATGAATTTTCTAGAGCTCGAGGATAATCTTTGTAAAACGAGGATTTTATAAGTTGTCCTTTTCCATCAGATGCGCAGGAAATAGAAGACACATCCTCTCTTTTATTTTTCGACAATCCTGAAGATTCGGTTGAGGCGACAACGCGAGAAATCTTTCCGGTTTTAATCCCGTCCTCGATAGCCTCACCTACCTTGACTATCTCTACAAACTTTGCTCCAATAAGCAATATTATCCTGTCATAATACTCTGGCTCTTTAATGCGTATGAACACTTCAACGATCTCCTTCCTAGACATGGGAGGTCGAACTCGAGCGACTTCTTTCCTCCACCTATACGCATATTCATGATAGCTTTCAGTGTATTTCCGCTTAATTCTCTCCAAAGCATAACGATCAGGAACGATCTCCACATTGTAGGCGAACCGTTCGACAAAATCCTTAGCTAGTGCATTCAAGCTAGACCATTGCTTTATCTCATGAGAGGTAAACCATTCCAACGCTTCTCCACTTAAGCTTCGGCTAAAGAGCCGCATTAACAAGGCTTCATTCCTGCCAACTCCTACGAGTTGGTCATAATAGGCTCTCAAGTGCGCCAATGGATTCCGTGTTCCTCCGAAAGTGTCAAATTTTGGCACTTTGAACCCTTCTAGGAGGTCCAGATTAGGATAGATGTACAAATTCTCATAACTCAACCCATCGACTTCAGAAATATAGTGCAGCTCCTTTTTTGGCTTTCCTGATCTCTTCTTTCATATTCAGCTTGGTTGTCTCTTGCTTTGACCTCCACTCTTTCTCCTGTTCCTCATAGTGATCAAGTTCGGAACAGTTGATATAGGGCTCATTTGGGACTGGGATTTGAAAAGTGATTTTTTGAGGTAGAGGTGGAGCAATGGAGGGACTCTGGGTATTTTGAGGGGCTTAGTAGTTTTGGGGGAAAATTTGTGGGTTGGTATGCTGATTTTGGTGATGGGGGAAGATTTGCGGATTGTTAACATTTTGATATTGAGGGGGAGGGCAAGCTTGTAGGTTGATATTTTGATGAGGAGGGAAGGTTTGGGGGTTGGTACCTTGAGGAAGAGGTGACGCTTGGTAAGAGACGGAGGCCTGATAGGGATTTGGGGCGGTTGGGTCGATGGTTGAGGGATTTTGACTGGGGTTAGAGGGTGGGTTTTGAACCTGTTCCGCACTTGGTGGAGGAAAGTGGAGTGAAGGTCTTCTATCTACTGAAGGGTTGAAAGCGGAAATTGGATTAGGCAAATCTTGCATTCTTTGCATTTTGACCCTCATTTCGGCAACCTGTTGCATTAATTGCATAACTAATTCATTTTGATCAGCGGTGACGGGCTGAGCGACGACAACATCAGTCAAGCCAACCTCGCCATTGTTATCACCCATTACTGTCTTTTTTTTTTTTTTGCAAATTTTGATCGGGAAAAGAATCTTTGAGAGCCCTAGATGTTGTTAAATAAGGGTGTTCAGTCAACTTATCAGCACATATCAGTTCTAAGCACCTGACATAAGAAAAATAACTCAAAAGGTAAACGTGTTAGTGTCTGAAGGTGATAAGCAGTGCCAGATATCACATATTGGTGCAAACAGATAAGGGTTGCTTCATTTGAAGATAAACTAGCGTATTTAGAGAAATGACTAAATACACGGGAATTTGTCTATTCGATTTTGAACTTAGTGGATCAGAAATGTCAACTTGAGTCGAGACAAAGTTGATTGTATCTTTTATTGTCATATTTTCGATTGTCGATTTATATGAAACTCTATTCTCCTTGCAAGAGTTGGAGAAGATTAAATTTCTCAAAATAGGGACCGAGCTTTGAAAGGCTGCGTACGTATCTCTGAGGGAGAATTCAGGTCCGACGCAGTTCGACCCTTGAATCTCTTTTGATTTGAGACGGTGAATATTTTTCTGGTATGAGAGAGTAGGATTTAAAAAATGAAATTCGAATTTATTGGGAAACTAAAGACTCGAAGAATATTTGGACGCACTTTCGATAATGACTTGATATTTGTGCTTAGGGATTCTAGAAAAAATTCAAAAAAAGAGTGAGCAAGAATATCTCCAAATGAAGCAACATATTCACACAAATAGTTATAACACATAAACAAATATTGTGCGTTCTAAACAGGTATGTGACCCTTTTGTGCCAAGGGTAGGCCTAACGATTTGAAGGATGTATAACGTCATTTGAAACATTTTATTGCCCCCAAAACCCAAATTTATACAATATTTATGAATAAACTAAATGGGGATACATAATGGGAAATATGGAATACAAATAATCAGTCCCACGCATAGGTACAATTCTAAACTATGCTTCTATAAAAGGTCATTCGTCCTTGATTTCTGGTCGTCTCCAGATGTCCAAACTTTTTTATGGAACTAATTATTAAACTCCTAACTCCCCAACAAATAATGATTTTTCAAACAACGTATACATCCTTCAAATTTAAACGCATAAGTACGATCGTCCGTTTAGGCTGTATGCCATTTCGGACTAAAGATGATCTTTCTCATGGGCAATGCGCTAATTTTCAGGATTAGGCTTTGCTCTATGCTAGTTGGCTAAGAGTGGAGTTTATTTGAAGTGGACCGGTGACCCAAGCGGACTATTTGGGCTGGAACAATTAATGACCGTTGACTATCCAGTAGCCAACTACATTCGTCAGGGTGTCCCGAGAACAATTTGGTTAACGAACGACTGCGGCCCGCATAATCGTCCTTTAAATGGAAAATAAAAAATAAGCGTCGTTTGACGGAATATGTTATGCCATGAATGTAACAGTTTATAGCATTTTAAACACATTAAGCACAAATAAACAATTCAGAAATTAATAACAATTAGTCAAACAGTCAAATCTTATGGTTAGAACCTAATTAAGTCCCCAGTGGAGTCGCCATTTCTGTTGTGCCGTAATTTTACTAACCTTTAGAAAAATCACATTTTTGAAATGTTCTAAGTATAAAACAATTTGAAAAAAATATTTAGAAAAAAGTCGCCACTTAAGTTTTTAAAGAAATTAAGAAAACTTAATTTAAAAATTGTTTAACAGATAAACGTTTAAAAATTTAGAGAAAATAGGTAAGAAGTTCTTATTTCTACTCTAAGAAGGCATTAGCAGTTAAAGTAGTCGCTAACATGCGGTTATCCTACAACTTGACTAAAATAATTTTTTGACTAATTCCTTGGGGAAATGATTTAACATAAAACTATAATATATAATATTTGATTAAATTTAAGAAAATAATTAAATAAATGACACATTTTATATCATTTTTATTTTTTTAGAGAAATGGATCCAAAATGGAACATTTGACTCGAAATACAAGTGATTAGAATTTTAATAAAACTAGATTAATTAGAATTTAATTGACTTATTTTAAAATAATAATTTAAATCAATTTGGTTAATTAAGGTATGAAAATTATTTTAAATTTATTAAAGAATAAATAAAAAGTTTTGACTAAAGATTTTCAAATAAAGTACATGAGTTGATAAAAAGGTTTTACAAACATAAAGAATATGGTTCATCTTTTGGGGAATTAATAACTCTATAGTTAGAGTTAATAATTCTAAAGTTAGAGTTAATAAACAACAAACAATAAATAATTGCAATTAAATAATTTAAGAGAAATGGAGATATTGAATTTGGGCCCCCTTTTAGGGCCAATTTTGCTGATTTTTTTTTTTGTTGATATTAGTGTATATTAGCGTGTATATCAACCTTTTTCATGTATTTCATGCTTCCAAACATATGTATTTCGCCTCAACCCCATATTCCTGCATTTTTTACCTGTATCTCTGTATAGTGAGTGTATACTGCTGTATCCAACCCACTTTTTGAGCCTTCCGGAACCTGACTATCAACTCCAAAGACTTGTTCTTCGATTTTTCAATATTGGAAGACTCAATAAAAAAAAATTGGGCCTTTATGGCCCTCTCAATATACAAAGGGAGGAAAGATGGGAGCCCATGGGACTCATCCGAGGGAGTTCATGCAAGAAAAGAAGGATAAAGATTAGTAATCATTTATATCACATGTAAAGGGATCAAAACTGAATATTACTATGAATATTACTATGGCTTTCGAGATTGTTAGCAAACACTCATTGGCCCTAAAACGATGATGCTCAACTAGTACACATGTTGACTAATATCATGTGAACAAATGGGAGCTTTGGAGATAATTTCCTACTGAAGACAACTGGACAAATTATGTATTTCCAGGTCACTAGGCCAACATTCTTTTATACCAGTACTAGTTACATATAAATGTCAACAACACAGTAAAATAAAAATAGCTCCACCAATATCACATGCCAATGGTCCCATAGATCAAAGTGATCAGGACAAAATTACCTACCACTAATCTGTAGCAAGCAAGATTTATTCTTTGTTCTAATCTTTTATTCTACACTTTCCATAATAAACTTAATCACCAAGATATTAACAAACAAGCTTTGACCATCACTAATAAAAAGAGAAAAGAAAGCAATTGCAAGTTCTCAACACCAAATTTGATAGATTCACCCTTTACTGCAAAAATTTACACTTAAACAAGACCCGATCTATAACTATGCTTGCGACAAATTACAAATTAATATGCATTATTATGTAAAATTTATTAAGACAAGATGAAAAATTAAAATCTCGACAGCCAAGGCTTGTATGATCCTAAACTATGGTGAGAAATTTAAATTGGAAACATTATAAAAGAGCATTTCAGAATTAGCAAAAGAAACCGACAATGACTAAGTTTGCATTAGGGCCGATTCAATATTCATGGACAAAAATACTTATGTTAATGTCCCAATACTTCATAGTAGTAGACATATGGGAGGAACATTTTCAGATAAAATAATCAACACAATTAAATTCTAAACTATGAAAATCCAATAATACTATGATTAACTAGCCAAGAGTAGATAAAGGAAGTTGAAAAACACAGAATAAAGATGAGAAGAGTTCACCTTTTTCCGGGCAGGAACTGGGACAGCTACAAGCCAAGCAGCGACTTCCGCAGCTCCGATAAGAGTTTCGACCGGGGAATACGGAAAGCTTAAAACGAAAGTTCAAGAATGGAAATGTCTAGCCTAATAATTATAGAAATAAAAAATCTTCATAAGAATTTATAATTTTGTATTGTGGATCTGTTTCCCCGGTCTTCTCTTAATTCTTAAGACTTCTCCTCTCTAAAACTTAATACCCTCTAATATTTAATGATTTGTTTAGCTTGTTTTTGACTCAAAACTAATGTATTTCTATGTATCTTTCCCTCAAATCGACTCAAATTCCTCTCTAAAACTTCCTCTCTCAAACACTGACTGTTCGAGAGGTTATATAGGGGGGAAAGAAAATCATTTTTAGGGGGAAATTGGATGGAAAGAAAGAATTTGAATTCGAAATTCAAGTCCCCTTTTGGATAAGAATGCTGGATTTTCGCGATTTGGTGGGATTTTTTCGGATTTTCTGGAATTTTCACTGAATTTCTGGGTTTGTCGCGTGAAGAAGATGATATTGGGGTAGTGGAGTCGCATGCTGGAATTGGGAATGCTGATGGGATTTTGTGGTCTGGGAAATAAAGGGAATATTGGGCTGATGGGTTTTTGTGGGCCGGAAAATAAAAGGAATATTGGGCTGATGGGTTTGTCTTATGGAAAATGGGCGCAAAATTAGTTTGAGCTGCTGGAAAAGGTAAAAAAAGGGCCTAAAACTTGTTTTTTTTTTTCTGGGTTTAAGATGTTGGCAAAAATGGTAATTAAACAAATGACCAAATGAATTGAAATTGTGGCCAAAATGGTATTTAACCGGTGAATTTGGTCGACATTTAAACAAGACGATTTTTCATAAATTAATTAAGGAGCTTTTTAGTCTTCACGAAATAAGATAATTAATTTGATTATAAAATAATTAATTTAATTACAAACTAATTAACTCAAAATTATAACTATAATTTAAGCTAAATTAAATTAATAAAATATTTAACTAAAATGTAAATCTTTTGTGATGATTTTCAAATATTCTTAAAGATACTAATCATATACAAAATTATAAAAACACATATATTATATAAAAATTATGAAAATAATACAACTATTTAAAATAACTTGGAAACTATATTATAATATATTTTTTTTGAAATTCTATTAAACTAATTATTTTAAATTGTTTGAAATTGAAGAAGCTCGATGATTAATCTATAGTCTGGAGGTTCAAAATTGGGTATCAACACCCATAAGTTCTGAAATCCAAAGAAATAATCTTGAATAGAGAGACCTCCTTGAGAATACATAGCAATTTCATGTTCCAACTGAAAGTGCCTTGCACTATGGTCTTGGTTGTAAACCTTTTGTAACTAATCC
This sequence comes from Solanum gracilifrons, assembly GCA_029582605.1. Lineage (NCBI taxonomy): Eukaryota > Viridiplantae > Streptophyta > Magnoliopsida > Solanales > Solanaceae > Solanum > Solanum gracilifrons. The sequence continues at coordinate 4,891 of JAJOOH010014753.1, read as the reverse complement.
CACATGGCCTTTGTTGTCTTGTATGGCCTAAGATTAAGAACAATAATGGGGTCAATTGACCCTAAAATCCATGTCTTCACCCGAGCATCTTTAACCTTTCATTGATCGAGCTTTGTAGGATCGGTAGGAGTAGGATCGCTTCCATCTATATGTCCCCATAATTCTTTTTTCGGTGACAAATAGTTGGAATTGAAATTCCCGAGCAGAGTAATTTTTTCCGGTGAAACGAACATGGAAGGACTCAAACTGATATGACGCCATGTTCTTGACAAGCTAATGAAGATAGAAATGCAATAATACAAAATAACCAGAATGACCAAGACTAAGATTCCAAGATGCCTAAAATTCCTACATACTTAGGATTAACTGTTGACTAAAAAATAGTAAGCGAAACAAAAAATTTTAAAATTTTTTTATGAAAGTAACCATATATGAAAGACATTAAAAATCAAAGCACTGAAAAAGGCTCTAATACCATGTCAGTTTTGCTGAATGAGTACTCTCAAATGAGAGTTCTTTCATTAAATAGAAAGAATTCTGATTTACATGCCTAAAATCTTCTATATATCCCTAAATATATGCTATTCCTAATTGTAATATCTCTGAAAATATGCTACGTTAATCTATGCTATCTCCTATCATCATTACACAAATATTTAGAGTTATAACATAGATATGTCCAGATATTAGAATTTGTCCAGTCATGCTAACAAATACAAGTTTCATTAAGCCAGGTTTTTGTGGATTGACAGGTCATTAGACAGTCCTAGGTGGCTATAAATATACATATTTGTTCTCGTCAGTACTCATACTACTTTGAGATTCATAAATTTAATCAACAAGAAATTTATATATTATATATATCTTATTGTTGTAGTCATGATAAGAAAGAACTCACACGTGCAACAAAAGAGTGAAAGAAATTTCACAAAGGATATTCGTCGTGAGGAGACTGCGTTCTCTAACAAACAAAAAGCTCCCAATAAGCAAGCAACTTATTTTTTTGTTTTGTGTGGGATTGAATTAGTTATTATTAGTTTTTCAATTGCAGGTGAACCAATTATAGTTGGTAAACTAGATGTTGGATTGATTGTGTTATGAAATGAAGGTTATAAGATAAATAAAAGAAGTCGAGGGAGTGAACAGTAATAACAAGATTTAAAATAAAGGGCCAGGATCTATTATAGTTTAATGAGGGTCAATGGTTGAGATGAGTTTGATGGTTATAAATAACAGAATTGGCAGAGGAGAGGGGCATCCAAAAAGAAGGTAACAATTTCCTTCTCTCCTTCACTCTTCTCTTCTCTTCTATCTTTGTCCTTATTCTTCTTCTAAGTTCTCTTCATCTTCCCTTCTATCTGCAAGTTTGAACTATCAATGGAGAACCATCTATTCGTTTCTATGTGTTTCAATTTCATTTTGTTGTAATCGTATTTTCCATTCTTATAAATCTGAAAATTGTCCCACAAAACTTTTGTTATTACTATCTGCTTCCTTTTTTTAACTGTTTCAAGTATTCTAGTCATATCAATTGGTATCAGAGCCTCAAATCTACAACTTGTGTTGTGTCCATAACAGCAGGAACACGAATGAAAACCATAGACGAAAAGTTACAACAACATGATGAATTACTAGATGAGATAGTTGAATAACAAAGAGGTATGTGTGCAACTCAAACAGACATTCAAAGTACCTTTGAGTTGATTTTGGATAGGTTGATGAATCTGGAAAGAAGACCACTGCGAGGTTATGAGGGTACTTTTCCGGGAGGTGATAGGCTGTTGCCAGTACCTGGTTTTGATGGTAGGGATGTTAGACCACCAGTGTCTGTTTCCTCCTTAAATGAGAATTGCCGAAGGTTAGGATCCCAAAGTTTGGATTTGAAAGGGTGAGCTATTTTCACATTTATAGAGTTCACGATAAGATGAAGGTGTAGGGTACTACACTATACCTAAATGGTGATGCTGAAACCTGGTACAACTCGTTGGTATTGAGTAGATGTGTAGTTAATTGGGTAGAGCTTAAGAAGGAGTTATGTGTGTGGTTTAAGATGTGTGGATGGAAGAAGTTGTAGAAGAATTTAACAAGCTTGAACAAACTTCAAGTATTGGGGAATTCTTGATTAAGTTTGAAGATATGAAGGCTCAGATGAAAAAGTAAAATTTGGATAGCCAAGGCTTGTATGACCCTGAACTTTGGTGAGAAATTTAAATTGAAAACATTGTAGAAGAGTATTTCAGAATTATCAAAAGAAACCGACAATGACTAAGTTTGTATTAGGGCCGATTCAATATTCATGGACAAAAATACTTATGTTAATGACCCAATACTTCATAGCAGTAGACACATGGGAAGAACATTTTCAGATAAAATAATCAACACAGATAAATTCTAAACTATGAAAATTCAATAATACTATGATTAACTAGCCAAGAGTTGATAAAGGAAGTTGAAAAACACAGAATAAAGATGAGAAGAATTCACCTTTTTTCGGGCACGTACTGGGACATCTACAAGCCAAGCAGTGACTTCCGCAGCTCCGGTAAGAGTTTTCGACCGGGGAATACGGAAAGCTTAAAACGAAAGTTCAAGAATGGAAATGTCTAGCCTAATAATTATAGAAATAAAAACTCTTCATAAGAATTTATAATTTTGTATTGTGGCTCTGTTTCCCCGGTCTTCTCTTAATTCTTAAGTCTTCTCCTCTCTAAAACTTAATACCCTCTAATATTTAATGATTTTTTTAGCTTGTTTTTGACTCAAAACTAATGTATTTCTATGTATCTTTCCCTCAAATCGCCTCAAATTCCTCTCTAAAACTTCCTCTCTCAAATACTGACTAGTCGAGAGTTTATATAGGGGAAAAGAAAATCAGTTTTAGGGGGAAATTGAATGGAAAGAAAGAATTTGATTTTGAAATTCAAGTCCCCTTTTGGATAAGGTTGCTGTATTTTCGCGAATTGGTGGGATTTTTTCGGATTTTCTGGAATTTTCGCTGGATTTCTGGGTTTGTCGCGTGAAGAAGATGATATTGGGGTTGTGGAGTAGCATGCTGGAATTGGGAATGCTGATGGGATTTTGTGGTCTGGGAAATAAAGGGAATATTGGGCGAATGGGTTTTTGTGGGCTGGAAAATAAAAGGAATATTGGGCAGATGGGTTTGTCTTATGGAAAATGGGCGCAAAATTAGTTTGGGCTGCTGGAAAAGGTAAAAAAGGGGCCCAAAACTTGGTGATTTTTCTTTTTTGGGTTTAAGATGTTGGCAAAAATGGTAATTAAGCAAATGACCAAATGAATAAAAATTGTATCCAAAATGGAATTTAACCGGTGAATTTGGTCGACATTTAAACTAGACGATTTTTCATAAATTAATTAAGGAGCTTCTTAGTCTTCACGAAATAAGATAATTAATTTGATTATAAAATAATTAATCTAATTAACTCAAAATAATAACTATAATTTAAACTAAATTAAATTAATAAAATATTTAACTAAAATGTAAATATTTTGTGATGATTTTCAAAAATTCTTAAAGATACTAATTATATACATAATTATAAAAAGACATATATTATTTAAAAATTATAAAAATATTACAACTATTTAAAATAACTTGCAAACTATATTATAATTTTTTTTTTTTTAAATTCTATTAAACTAATTATTTTAAATTGTTTGAAATTGAAGAAGCTCGATGATTAATCTATAGTGTAGAGGTTCAAAATTGGGTGTCAACACCCATAAGTTCTGAAATCCAAATAAATAATCTTGAATAGAGAGACCTCCTTGAGATTACATAGCAATTTCATGCTCCAACTGAAAGCGCCTTGCACTATGGTCTTGGTTGTAAACCTTTTGTAACTAATCCCACATGGCCTTTGTTGTATTGTATGGCCTAAGATTAAGAACAATAAGAGGGTCAATTGACCCTAAAATCCATGTCATCAACCGAGCATCTTTAACCTTCCATTGATCGAGCTTTATAGGATCGGTAGAAGTAGGATCGCTTCCATCTATATGTCCCCATAATTCTTTTTTCGGTGAAAAATAGTTAGAATTGAAATTCCCGGGCAGAGTAATTTTTTCCTGTGAAACGAACATGGAAGGACTCAAACTGATATGACGCCATGTTCTTGACAATCTAAGGAAGATAGAAATGCAATAATACAAACTAACCAAAATGACCAAGACTAAGATTCCAAGATGCCTAAAATTCCAAGCTACTTAGGACTAACTGTTGACTAAAACACAGTAAGCAAAACAAAATTTTTTTAAAAAAATTATGAAAGGAACCATAGATGAAAGACATTAAAAATCAAAGCACTGCAAAAGGCTCTAATACCATGTCAGTTTTGCTGAATGCGTACTCTCAAATGAGAGTTCTTCCATTAAATAGAAAGAATTCTGATTTAAATGCCTAAAATCTTCTATATTTCCCTAAATATATGTTATTCCTAATTGTAATATCTCTGAAAATATGCTACATTAATCTATGCTATCTCCTATCATCATTACACAAATATTTAGAGTTATAACATAGATATGTCCAGATATTAGAATTTGTCCAATCATGCTAACAAGTACAAGTTTCATTAAGCCAGGTTTTTGGGGCTTGACAGGTCATTGGACAGTCCTAGGTGGCTATAAATATACATATTTGTTCTCGTCAGTACTCATACTACTTTGAGATTCATACACTTAATCAACAAGAAATTTATATATTATATATCTTATTGTAGTATTCATGATAAGAAACAACTCTCACGTGCAAGAAAAGAGTGAAAGAAATTTCACAAAGGATATGCGTCGTGAGGAGACCGCGTTCTCTAACAAATAAAAAGCTCCCTATAAGCAAGCAACATATCTTTTTGTTTTGTGTGGGATTGAATTA
>JAJOOH010014752.1:0-17316 GCA_029582605.1 Solanum gracilifrons | reverse complement strand
ATGCCCTTCATTAATGTAAAAAGTGATATAACAAAAGGGTTGAAAGAGACATTTTTGTCATTTACCTATTTTATCCCGGGATTACTATACCACCCTAGATTAGGGATAACTTATCCCGGTACTAATTATTAATCCCGGGATAAGTTATCCCGAACTTGCCAACCAAACAACAAAATAAGCGGTACTATAATTTAATCCCGGGATTATTTGGTATTATCCCTCACACCAAACGACCCCTAATTCCTTAACTCAACACAAACCCCCACGGCTTATGTTCCCCAAAGTCTTCAGGTTCCCCAACCAAAAGATCAAAACTACACTAAACAATTCTAAGTAACTAAAAACGACAACCTAACAAAAGACCCAAACAAAATATAATTAACTCTTCTGTTGTGTTCTTCGCAGCAAACAAAATCGTCAATCAAGAACTCTCTCAACACGTAATTGTGTTCTGCTTGTATCTCTCTATATGTAAGTACACATGTTTCTTTAGAGAACACCCTACCCTATTTATAGACCCAAAGATCTTTCCTTCTTTGACTTTAACTCAAATAACTTTGTAGTGCCTCCTACTTCTTGTAGGACTTGGAATCATACGAAAAGTTTTGTTATTCATTATGCGTGCTTCCCCTTCCTTGTAGAATTTGGAATCATTACACAATACGGTTATTGCACAAATCTGCCCATGTCATTCAGTGCTTTTATAATTATTATTCTTGCATGGAAAACTTCTTTGTTTTGTAAAACCAGTTTGAGGAACTTGTTCCTCGTAGGTGATCAATGTTTCTTTGTCAATCTTCAAAATCATTCTTGATTCAATAGAGGGATTGTTCATGGTGAAATTCTAGTTCCACAGGTTACTTTAAAAGAGAGGATACATGTTAGTTTAGATTTCTAGTGAGCCAAGGGAGGTTTATTTGTTTATATGATTGGCAGGTACTTGTATACCATGCACATCAGTAAAATAAATAATTTGTAAAAGAAATTTCAATAGCCATGATCGGGCATGGCTTGAAATTGGGAATAAAGACTACGTATTTTAAACTTGGGAACTTAATACCATTAGTACTATATATTTGTTTAATTTAACATAGAGGTTGAAATTGATATTTATAAAATAACAAATCATGTTTCATCTTAGCAATATAATGGTATACTTTTTGATAAAAACTAAGTGGCTACCAAATAATGTAATATAGGAAACAATTTGCACTAAGTAGCCCATGTGTTTGGTCGATCCGTTAGGATTACACAGCTCTTTTTGTGTTTAGACTAATCAGTTGTTATCTTGAAGTTTTTTTTATTTATACATTTCTCCCGAGTAGATGGTAACGAAATTCACTTGAACAACACTTAATCAGGCCTTTCTACTCAAAACAATATGTAGCTAAACAATTACCCCTTTGTTAATTGAAGAATTTCTGACTCGTATCATATGGTATTCTGTAGACTCACATATATGCATTTGCAGATTCTAATGTCCAAGATTCTCGATTTGAAAGAATCCGGCCTTCTGCTCGACAACTGTATGCTAAAAAATTGACTCATTTTTCTGGCAAGGAGGCTATTGGTGATTTAAGGAAAACATCACCAATGTTGGGTTTTTTTAATGTCTTAATTTTCCATATAGTTTAACAAGGAACCAAGTTTGATAGTATCTAGTCTTTCTAGGTTTGATGTTCTCAAGACAAGGAAAAGAAGTAATGTTGATTCAATGGATCGATTAGCAATGAGATGTAAGTTTTTTGCCCGCGGTTGGTGCATCAAAGGGAAATCTTGTAGATTTCTTCACACAAAGCAGCATGTCATTAGCCATGAGACAATCAAAATTCCACATGACAAAGGTAACCTTCAACTATATATTTGTTAGCGTACTGGGATGACGTGCATTATGCCTTCCTTGTTCTCAATAGGTTTGGAAGAGAAGTCACTGCTGGATGGCTCTTCTCATTCAGGAGAAAATCTAAGATTGAGAGGCGGCAAGGATAGCCTCCATCCAAATTCCCAATTGGGATACACCTCTAAGTCTCCGGCATTTCCTTCTTCCATAAATGGATATTGTTGGAATAATGATTTATCACAGGACACACGATACTCATTTGATTACACAACTACTGATGATTGGGAGCCATCTATTCCTTTTCGACCAACATTCTTGCTTAGTCAAATGATTGGATATCCTAAAATTATTATGACTGATGGTATTTGTGATAGTATTGATCAAAGTAATGTCGGAGATGGATCCTTCTCTGTATTAACCAAGCATATGCAGGAAAATGCTGATCCAGCTTCAACAGGAACAAATAAAGTTCAAATTTCTGGTCATAGTGATATATTGCCTGAGAAAGATTTGCCTAGTTATGATACAGCAGTTGCTCATCAAGAAAACATGAATACCTCTTCAAAAGAAGACAAGCATTTAGAATCTGAGAGGTTCACATCTGGAAATGAAATTGATATTGACAACAAATGTGTGAACACAGAGTCGACTGTTTTGAAGAATTTTAATGCTGCTCTTGTGGAATTTGTTAAAGAACTATTAAGGCCAACTTGCAATAAAGGTCTCATAAGTAAGGATGCTTACAAGAAAGTAGTAAAGAAGACAGTTGATAAAGTTGAAAACTCTTTGCATCCAAATCAGATTCCAAAACTTACTAACACCATTGAGGTGAGGCATAAGAAGTCTGTTTGTCCATGTGAATTATGTTTGTCCCTAATTTAACAAGTAATTTTTGTTTGCAGGCGTACGTGGAAAAATATGGAAATATTAAATGAGCTTTGTGCAGAATAAGGTGTATGTGGAAAAATATCAAAACTATTATATTAGCTATGGCAAGCATATTACCAACAAAGCACAATTTTGTGCAATTGCTAGGGGTTAGAATGAAGAATTGGAAACCATTTACTTTCTGTGATATCTTTATGGGTTGAAAGAACTTTGATATTGTGTTTACTGAGTTATAGCTTCAACTGAAGTCAGCCATCGTATGTAACTTCTCATTGGTCTTATAGCAAAGACATTTCTTAAATATGTTTTGGCGGTTGAGGTTGTTAGAGTGTTGAGTGTTTGTGTTAGATATATAGACCAAAATCGATGAGTAGGTTGGAAAGTTTACCAGCATGATAATTGTGCCAACCCCCTCCCCCCTGTTTTTCAAATAAGAGATAATTAGTCCTTATCTCTTCTTACACAAATTTTTGGATCGAGTCTGGTTGGTTCGGTCCACATGGGCGACCCACGACCCATAATTTGTATCTCCCACTACGCACATGGTGGACAAGACCCAAGCCAATACAACATCAACTAGACAAACAATTCGTACAACAAATAGTTTGTGTGACATGTGAGCATCAAAAGCTTAACTTTAAGGTTTTACAAGCCCCACATAGGAATCCAATCACATGTGAAAAAAATTCACTACTTATATGAGAATTCTATTACTCACAATTTCCATACTTCATTTACTTATTCGATCTCTCATCCTCTTAAAGAGGTGAACTCGAGTGCATGTTTAATTTTAACTACTCACAAATTACACTCAAGTGTAATAGTCGGTTTATGTATACAACTAAAATTATTCATTTTAATCATCTTCAATATGTTCCAAATCAACTGCTTTCTTAGACATGCACTTCATTGCCAAATAACTCATGGCTATTAATAACATACTAAAGTAGCAACATTGATCGAAGCTTCAAGAAACAGTTAAAGGTCAAAGGGTATTCCAGTGAAAAGTTAATCCAGCTTTACGGGGTCACATACAATGAAAAATTAGGGAACCATTCTTTTATTAACCATTTGATGCTTGACACAAGTGGTATGAAACACGTGTTACGATGTTCTCACCTTATACTGGTGCATGTGTCTCATTGTTTCGATTATCCAGCATACCTTGGTAGAAACACCTCTAGATGTTTAACCCCCGTTTCTCTCTTTAGTGATCCTCAAACACATTTTCTTAGAGAGACTCTTGTCTAGTTTATAAAACAAATCATAACATGGTAGTGAAAATCATCTCTTGACGTTCTCTAGTGTAAGAGGCGATTACTCGTGTGAGAGAGAGCTAATCTCGGGACTTGTCCGACACTCTTTACTTCTAAAATTTTATCACATGCATATGAGATATGAATATAAATTCAATAGTCTTATATTAATGAAAAATTACAACAACCAAGTTGTTTCACAATACATAAATTTTATCATATCCAATGCAAACCTAGACCCTTAACTTGTTTCTCAAACAAGTGTCCACATATCGCCTTTGCAAAAAGATCGACTATAATTTCACAAGTTGAAAGGTATTGTAAATTTACCTCTTCACTTACTTTTATGTCTCTCACAAAGTTAAACTTGATGTCAATGTGTTTGGTCATGCTATGATACGTAGGATCCTTCATTTATGTGATAGCCGCTTGACTGTCACAAAATAAAATCATGGGACCCTTAGAACTCTTTGCAATATTCAAATTCTTAAAGAATCTCTTTAAACACGAATTAGATCCCATCATTAAAAGAGTTGTGCAAGTTTGTTTCTTACTTTTCCATGAAATAGAGCCACCATTAAGTAAGAAAGTACGACCCGCGGTTGATTTTATATCACACTAGTCACTAGCTCAATCAACATTTGTATAAACTCTTATTAATAAATCAAATCCACTTTAACAAAGTGAATAATCTGCATTTCCTTTCAAGTATCAGAATATTCTATTTACTACTTTCCAATGATCTCTTCCAGAATTGGGTTGGTACCTGCTAACCAGACTACGACATATGTCTTGCAAGTATATATCATAGTATACATCAAACTCTCGGCAACAATAGAATATGGAACTTGGGACATGTCTTCCTTTTCTTTTGCAATCTTTGGACACATTTCAAGGCTTAAAATTTCACCCCTTGCTACCGGAATATCCATGGATTTGTAAATATTCAATTGAATATTTTCCAATATTTCTTTATATATGTTTCCTGAGTTATACTCAAATTTTTTTTGGGACGATCTTTTTGGATCTTAACACCCAATATATAATCAGCTTCAACCATATCTTTCATATCAAATGATTTTGAAAGTCATGACTTGACAGTTTTCACATATTCCAAATTATTTCCAACTTGTAAAATACTAACTACCTAAAGAGAAAAAATTACAAATTTTTCATTGGACTTTTTCACATAGATGCAATGGTGTTCATTGATCATGATTAAATCAAATAAAATCTGCTCGTTATGAAATCTCAGGTACAACTGGCTTGAAGATTGCTTTAGGGGATAAACATATCTTTTCAATCTACAAACTTTCTTTTCTTGGTCTTTAAAAACGAAACCTACTCGTTGTTATATGTAAATTTTCTCGTTTAATTCTTCATTGAGAAAAGTGGTCTTCCCGTCCATTTGGTCTAATCCAAGATCTAAATGCGCAACAATAGCTAAAAGTAATTTAATGTAGGTAAACTTCTCAACTGGTGAAAAAGTATCATCATAGTCTATTCCACCTACATGAGTAAAACCTTTTGCCACCAATCATGCTTTTGGTCTTTCTATTGACCCATCTGATTTGCGTTTAACTTTGAGAATCCATTTATTCCCAATAGCTCTACGTCCCTGAGAAAGGCCAACTAGATCCCAGACTTTATTGGGTTTCATGGATTATAATTCTTCTTTCTTCGCTTTTTAACATTCATCCTTTTTGGGGCTCGATAAGTCTTAGTCACAAAATTAGGTTCATATAATTATATAGGAGATACTAAGAAAACATAATCCGTAATCTCATAAGATTATTTTGATACACCTTTTCTTGTACTCTTACGTAATTGAAGTTCAGATTCCTCTATAGGATTTTGGGATTCAAAACTCTCACTTGGATCAAGAATTATCTTTTGATCCATTGGTTTATCAACTATGTCCGAAGATACTATCTAATCTTCTGAATTTAATATTTCATAAAGAGGCTTACCTTCATCTATTTCACCCTTTTTGGGAAAAAACATTTTTTTTAAGATCGGACATCTTGTGATACAATTTCACTAATATGTCCATCTTCAAATTCTTTAATGAGCACATATCCTTTGGAGTGTTTAGAGTATCTTATAAAGATACATTTCCTTCCTTTTGACTTATTTACCAAACTAACCAAAACGAACCTTGATATATGCAGCACAACCCCAAAGTCGTAGATCATGTAGGTTTGGCTTACGACAAGTCCAAAGTTCATAAGGAGTGGAAAGTACTGATATTGAAGGAATTTGTTCAATTTATAGGTTGCAGTCAATAATGTAACCCCCAAAAAAGAGATAGACAAATTTGATTGCACCATCATTGATCTTGTCATGTCCAATAACGTTTTATTCCTTCTTTCAGCTGCACCATTTTGTTGAGGTGCATAAGGAGTAGTTAACTTCTTGATAATACCCTTTTCAGTACATAATTCTTCAAATTATTTTGATAAATATTCAAGTCATTTGTTGGTTCTTAAATCTTTTATGCTATTATCTAATTAATTTTTAACTTTACTCGTATATCTTTTAAAGCACTCATGTTCTTCAACTTTAGGAGAAATCAAACAAACAGAACCAAAGCACGTGAAATTGTCATTAAATGTGATGAAATATGTAGCACCAAACCTTGCCATCACATTTATCGGACCACAAATATCGGAATGAATCAATTGAAGCGGGAACTGATCTTCCCAAATGGCTTACGTGTAATCTTTCCAACAAGACAATTTTTACCAGTATGCATATAAATTTTGGTGAAAGAACCTGAATGTCCTTCCTTTGTTAATCTAATTATTCGATCTTCCCTATATGACCTAATTTGACATGTCAAGTAATAACATGAATATCATTATTACTTGAATAACATGTCATCATACAACAATCAACATAATAGTCATAAGTTGAAGGATTACAATCTAAAATAATAAAATGAGCATAACAATTCTAACACCATTACGACTAAAAATACAAATCAAAACCATTGTCTAAAAGAACAGACACAACCACTAAGTTTCTTCAAATCTCTAGAGCATATAGGACATCATGCAACATAAAAGAATGGTCACCACACAAGTCCACTTTCCACGTGACAATCCTTTTGACTTCTAGTTTAGCATTATTTCCTACATATATCAACTTTAATTTAGATGAAACTCGATGAAATTCCACAAACGGTTCTCGATCTCGACTCACGTGGTCGGTGGATCCCGAGTTTACAATCCATATAGGGTAAGATTCAAATACTAAAGAAGTGCTAGAAACATATGTAGAACTTAGTGATGTATTCAGAAATGCTACCTTCTTTTGGCTCGGTAAAGTCACGAGCAAAATTCTCCAGCACTTGGCAATTATAGCATTTTATTTTACTCTTATCTCTATTCTTGAAAAACTATTTCAGTTCTTGAAAGTTGGCTTCTTGTTTTTCTTAGAGGGTCCTTCACTTGTCTTTCCCATTCGTTTTCCAATTCTTATTGCACTTGAAGCTTGAAGACTTTTTACCACTTGACTCTGGCACAAAGGAATTAGAAGCAACTTTAGTAGCACCAAGTCATGCAATTATAAATTCAACATCGCGGCCAACATCAGAAAAGATTTCTATACTATCATTATGGTTCAAGTTAAGTTTCAAATGTTCCTAACTATTGGAGAGCCCGGAACACTGCCTGAAGTTGTTGCTCATCTAGAAGAACATGGCTAACACTCTTGAGTTGAGCTATCATGTTTGACACCACCCTAAGGTGTTATTTAACATTTTTAGCATGACGAGTTTTGTATATATCAAATTTGATAGTCAAGTTTCGGAGGTGGGTTCCAGATTTATGATAACGCTCAAACTACACTCAAAAACAATTAAAAGAGTAAGCGGTCATTAGCAATAAAAATACCCAACTACAGAGTCGGGGTCGAATTCCACAAGGAGTGATATAGTACATGGAAATTAAGAGTGCAAACCAATTCATTGTAGTAATTAGAACAAGTGGGTGGATAATTCCTTCCAAATCATGAAAAGGGTTTTGGTATCAATTATCAATATTAAACTAAAATCAGGGATTCAAACAAGTAAGAGTCGATATAGGGGTGTGGGTATATGTATCGATGTCAAATAGGGGTACATGTGCTTGCTCAATAATGCAAAACAATAATGGATACGTTGTAATCTTCAATGACACTAATTTACTTTCGATCTCAAAGCATCATATCATAGAATTTCGTTTCGGTATCATCTATATGAATCATAAATCAACCCAATACCTTACTACAATCTCTCTTTCGAGAAAGATTTGGCAAATCGAATTGAACCACAATTTCTCTTTCGAGCAAATTACAGAAATCAAACCTAAAATACGTGCATCAAGCTATTTATCCACTTCAATTAGTCTCTTACAAGCATCAATCGAAGATGTGGATTAGGATTATGTTTGAAACCTATAAATTATATTCATGCTAAATAAACCCAATCCATGGAATATCAATAAAATAGAGAAAGACACAAGACCTACTAAATTAAATCAACACACAACCCCATAATCATTCCCCTAGAGTTGGGGTTTTATCTCAGCATCATAAAAGTAAAACAAAGTATACTAATTATGTTTTCAGTCATTGGAGAGTTGAAATTAAGAAATAATATTCAACACCCACTTTGATTGAACCATTAAATGTCAATTACAAGGTTGTTCAAAAGCCTCAAACACAAAGAATACTTCTTAGAGGGTAAAAAGACTACCATTTCTAAGTCTCAAAATATGTTGTAAATTCTTAATACAAAATCTGATACATTTTCTCACTCCCTTAGGCTATTTATAGTTTCTCCAAAATTGTCCAAAATTCCATTTTTGATCCGTTCAGTAACATTAGTCGGGCTCGCATTTTTGTTTCGATGGATTGTCGATTGCCTCTTAGCTTGCCCTTATTTTTCTTCAGGATTTAGGTGTTTGAACCTCATTTGGTGAACTCGTTCGAGTCAGCCTTTTGCATTTGGCGCTAATTACCACCTAGTACATTTACTCTTTTAGCCTTCAGTTTTTACTTAGGAGTCTGTCCCCTTCTGTAAAACCTTGGAAATTAGAAAGTCGAGTTGGAAAGAAAAGATACAAAAAATTTCTGAAGCAGTGAACTGTGAGTCATATCTATGGACCATAAGAAGTCATGTGGGCCATAGAAAGGCAATCATAGGAAGCTACGTTGAGTTTTGGAATTTGAAGTTTCTGATGTTGAATCCACGACTCGACAAGACGAACCATAGGAATTTGCACGAGCCGTAAAGTGAAGTCGTAGGATGGATTCAGAAATATGGTTGGAGATCTCACTTCCACAAAAAGAAATGATGGGTCATAGTTGGTTCTACAGGTCCTGTGATGCTCATGTAGAAAGGCTTCAAACTTAGTGAAATTTTGAATTAAAAGTTGAGTTCTACTAATAGGGTCTACGGACCATAAGAATTTAGATGGACCGTAGAAAGGTCTCGAAGTAACGTAAAATATGGGTTTTTGAAGTTGGTTCCACGGTTGACCAATTTGGATTGTAGAAAGTTCTACGAACTGTAAGTCCAAATTGTAGGAACCATCCGACAATTATTTTTAAGGCTTTTTGGATTTTTTCCTATGCATCTAATACCTATAAAACGTGGTTGTATCCCTATTTATATGTCCTTTAACTACCTTTCTATTCTTAAAACTAACCAAACTCTTTAATTCCCTCAAATTCCCTAAACCCACCAAAGTTCATCCCCTCCAATTCTCTCTCAAGGTCAAGAAGAAGAAGCTAGGGTTCCAAGTCAAGTCTCATTTTTCACCATTACTTTTGGGCTTTGATCCTAAAGGTATGTAGGGCTTCAATAATGGGTTCCATTCACACATTTAGCCCCAAGTTTTCTCCAATTCTCCAAGTTCAATTTTAATCAAATTGATTAGGTTTTCATTTAATTCTTCATGGATTCTTATTGTATGGATTCAATTGTTTAATTTTGATCATTTTATGATTATTTTAACTCAATTACATGATTTCCAATTGAAATCACATGAACCATGCATTGATCATAATTTTGATTATGAACCCTTAAAGGCATTAATTGATGAAGGAATTATAAACTTGTGAATGATGTTTTCATGAAACTTATGCATGATTTGTGAAAAGAAAGGTTTGATGATCTAGGTTGCTTTAAGATAAGCATCAATGAAATTGTGAAAGGTTTCCTTACATATGCATGAAATTGTAAAAGGTATTCTCACATTAAAAAATATTATTGGTGGAAGGTTTTGTCACACATGGATTAAGGAGATACTCTATGATGTTTTAGCTTTGATTAATGACTTAATTTTTCTTTTCTATGGATGATGATAAGTTTACGTTTATGATAATTCCATTGGGATTTTTACTTACCATCGAGAGGATATTGAGATTCAGGTTCTCCTATTAATAGAGGTCGGGTCTTTAGTAGCAATCTCATTGTCCCTAACTATGTTCCCCTATAGGTTTGCCATAAGTTACATACCTAGTGGATCTACCTAAGCTAGAAGTTTGAGGTTGTTTCCTTGGAAAGCAATCTTTTTGGTGTGGGAGCAAGACACTAAATTCCATGTTATAGCTCACATGGTCTATGTCAGTAAATAGTAATTATCCTAAAAAATGAACTAAGTTTTCCTTAAAGGCTTAATGAAACTTTACTCGTGATTTTAAGATGCATTGACCGTGTTCATGAATTATGATTCTTCCTTAAATGATTTTACTATGTTTAGCTTGGTCATGTTTTCGATATTTTCTCCTTATTGATCATATTTTTCATGTTTTATTCATATCCCTCATACTTAGTATATTGTATGTGCTAATGCATACTTGTGTATATTGTTTTACTAACGTAGGGTCCGGTGATCTTTCTCCCCCCTTTTGTTGCTAGGGGATTGCATTGCAGATTTGAAGACGTGGTGAGTCCTCATGTTCATAGGACCATGTCACCTTTATTGCTTTCATATGTCTTTAGTTTTCAGAGGATCTACGTGGTGTACAAGTGACATCCCGACCATGCCTTTTGAGATATTAGAATGACTTGTCAAGACTATGTAAGACTTCTGCTTATATATCAAATGCTTTACTTTGACATTGAGATTCTCTTGTTTCTATTGTATTGTGTATATATATGTCAAGTTGCTTGTGTAGGATATCTCGGGGTCTTATATGCTATGTCATGTCTACAGTGTACTTTGAGTCATGACAAACTTGGTATTTAGAGACATATGTTTTAGAAAAGGTCATATGATGTCTGACATGCCGCATTGAGTAGAGTCTTGTTAATAAGTATGAAGCGCGTCACATTTAATGCTACAAAACGTTTAGGAAACTCTACTTCTTTCATTACTCTAAAGTCGTACCATAGAGTCTATCTCTATTAAGATTCTTCCCTAAATTGTATTCAATCCATTTCGGAATATGGCCCCTCGAAGAGCTTATGTGAGAAGGAATGCAAGTGAAAATGTAGATCCCGAGGTTCGTCAAGTTTCGATTGATCCTTTGGCTGAGCATGTGACTAATGACAACCTCTGAATCAATTTTAAAGTGTTGTCTCAAGCTATGATGGCTCAAATCAAATAGAGAAGTCGTTGCTCCGATGAACTCAAATGTGGGTACGACAATGGCAAGGATAAGGGACCTCACTAGGATGAATCCTGATAACGCTTAAGCTATCCTCAAAAACATTAAGAGAATAAGCGATCATTGTTAATAAAAATACCCATCTAAGAGTCAGGGTCAAATCTCACAGAGAGTGATATAGTTCAAGGAATTCTATCAGGAAATGTAGAGTCTAAATCAATTCATTTCTAGCAAGTAAGATTAATGGGTGGATGATACAACAAAATTATCGTAAAAGGGGTTCGTTATAGAGAGTTACAATTAAACTAAAACTTTAGAGATTCAAACAATTAGAAAATAATCTAGGGGTGCGGGAATTGGAATTGATGTCATATAAGTGTAATTGTGTTGCTAAATACTACTAAACAGTCGTGGATAGGCTGGCTCATCTTCTATTACACTAAACTCTTTTCGATCTCATAGTATCAATTCATGGAATCTGCTTTCTATCTCAACAATGTGAATTACGTTTCAACCCACTACCCTATGGAATCTCTCTTTCAAGCAGATTTGGGGTAAAATAGATTTGACTCATAACTTCTCTTTCAAGCAAATAATTGACATCAAAACCTTAATTGCATGCATTGGACTAATTACCCACTTCAATCAATCTCTTTCGAGCATCAACCGAAGATCTAATCTAGGATTAAGTTTGCAACCTTAGTGTCACACACCAAATGTTGAGAGGCATGACCGGCACCTAGTGCCTTCCTTGACTGAGCGGACCAACTAAATCCTAACAAAATAACACAACCTCCGACAAACTAGGGCCATCAAGGCAGAAACAACACAAAATATTCATAATATAGAAGTAAGAGGGATAATATAGCAACCGATAAGGTTACTTAAAGCTATAATCTACACAAAAGAAAACTGAACAGACACAATATATAGACAAGGCTGACAACGCCTAAAACTAAAAAGAGCACATCTGATAGCTAGGCCGTTAAGGCCATACAAAACCCACGACTTGTTAGTTGTTACAACAATCTACAAGCCTCTACGAGTAGGATAGCAGTCAAAGGATCGGGACAGGGCCCCGACGTACTCGCCAATAGTATATGTACAAATCCCAAAATCTAGTAACTCCGGAGGATGTGGAGCTTACAAACCAAGCTGAACTTCAACCAACTAGCAAAAATCTTGGTTTACTTGTCGACCAATACCTGCAGGCATGCATGCAATGACTCATGCTCTGGGCATGAGTAAGAAATAATGTACCGAGTATTTAAGGCAACACATGAACAAAAACAACATAATTGAATTGAAATAAAGAATGCTAAAATGCCAGGAACTAGTAGCTTGCCTACCTGCCCTGACTCATTTTACATTTTAATAACGTTAATAACATATCAAGCCCCAAATGTTTTGTTTTCAGATTACCACAATAATTCAGACCATAGTACATACCAATATTAATGATATTAGTTTCTTTAAAAGCACACTTTATCATAACTTCTAGTACTATTTTCTCTCTGATTTTAACCATGCAGTATATAAATTTGAATTTGTAGAGCTACTGGTAAAACTTTTCCAGTAATTAAATAATACCATTTTTATAACAAGAAGAAGTCTTTTGTGAATTCATCAATAACAAACCTCTACACTGAAACACAACAAGTATCTCAAGTTTAAATTCATTTCAATTACTATATCGTACCTTATAATCATAACCATAATCCATGATCAGCCTGACAATCATTATAATTCGATTATCGCAACAATATACAGACCTCGTTCTACTATATACTTGACACGAAATAGACATTATCGGATATAGTTCCTTCTTAGCAAGAAAAACATTAAAAATAATTTAGAAATTTATTATCGATTCGTCGATAACACGCTGGATTCTGCATATCACAAATCCTGTGGAATCATGCCAAAAAAGAAGAAAAAAGAAATTGTCACACCCCAAAATAGGTAGCGTAACTGACACCCGATACCCTATTCGATCGAGTTAGCCACTGGAACATACTAGCTAACCAAAATGTGACAAAAAGATCGGTCATCACAACCTCTGAAAAGTGCAGCCTGGACCATGCATGAAGGTCATGACCTGAATGACAATAAACCATAAAAACAACGGTAGACAAGCCAAAAATAAACATGTAGTAGCTACCTGACGAGGACGCAACTGAAGACATACCTACTTACATATATATATATATATATATATACCAATCCTATGGGTTGGAGACTGAAACCTTCAAAAGAAAACCTTGAATATTGTGTACACAATAGTGCTTACGAGTGACATAAGCTCTGTAGGGACAAGAACCCGACTATACCAAAACTGCAAGAAAAGTAAACGTCCTCTGATAGCCCTAGGATAAGATGGAGCTTACCAATTCACACCTGAACCAAAATCCTAGTGGGTGGGTTGATCATAATCCCTGCTTGAACCTGCTCACACGAAACAAAAGAATAGCTCCCCTAGGCAATGGAAAGTCAATATGAATAAAAACGTACTGGAATGTAAAGCAAAAAGTAGAATGGTAAGTAGTTGATGTAAAAGGGTAATAGAGATACCACCTGAAACTGAAACTCAAATAATCTCCATGGCTCACATTTGACCTCCTACTATTGAAATATGCATGGCATGCTCGATTCTTCGATAGCACGCTGGATTATGAAAACCACAAATCCCGTGGAATCATATCAAAAAAAGAATAAGAAAGAAATACCCTTAATATACCTTCAATTCAAGCTCAAATATTTATAGCTCTATGTAGTAGGAGGGTGTCTTCTTTGTAATCTTCATTCCTTATCCATCCAACCTACAGATTATCTGAGCTTTCAATAATTTAAAAACTCCTTTAGTATAGAAAGTGAAAAAAAAAAAAAACCAACAGTGGGCCTACAAATTATATTTAAAACGTAAAACAACAAAAGCAATGGATAACTTCTATTTTAATTAATTCACTTGTGATAAGTCACCTGAAACTTTTTCCCCAAAGGGTATGTACTTACGTATTGCGTCAGTTCATGGTAAAATACACATATCTTTCATACACTGCAATTAATGGGAAATTATTTTGAATAAAGTCTATCTAATATAATTCTAATATAATACTAATTTTTGACATAACTTGACTTACTATCTCTATTAGAATACTAATAAATTGAAAAATTTATATGAAACAAACACAAGAAAATATATTGTAACTAATACCTAAAAAATTTCCATAAATATTTGAGACATTTAGGAACCATGAAACTATATATGTAAGTTCAATACTATCGAATCACGTCCGATGTTACAGTAAAATTCTCGAACTAGGGCTAGTAAAAATTTGATACAAGAAGAAGGATAACCTAAAACACTCGGGGTGTTACAGCCTTACCCCCTTAAGATAATTCGTCCTTGAATGTGAAATATAAAGCACAAGTGAGGCTAATATCCCTGAAACACAAACACTTGGAATCTCTACCCAACCTCTTCGCAACCGACGAGCTGACTTAACCGAAACAACCCTGGACCTACCAAGGTGTAGACATGACAAGCAAACAATAAAAATAAATACCTGGTACGCTGCTAGATGAATGCTCTAGATTTTGCTGACTTGTCAAGGTGAATATCCGATGTGGACTCCCACTTGGAATCACTTCTCCACCTCTACCCGACCCTGACCACTACAAGAATGTGATCCCTTCTCAATCGGACTACCGGTGATGATGACCCTGCCACTGAACCAGTAGGATGTTCCATACCACTCTGCCTCCGAGTTGGGTAGTCCCTCATCTTGTGGCCCTCTTGTCAACATGAAAAATAGGACATGATTCGCCTCCCGACATCTCCCATGGTGTACTTTATGACAATATCCAAAATAGGGTAGGTTCTGCCCCGCCTGATCCCTTTGCTGTTGAGATGCTGATTCGCCTCCCGACATCTCCCATGGTGTACTTTATGACAATATCCAAAATAGGGTAGGTTCTGCCCCGCCTGATCCCTTTGTTGTTGAGATGCTGATTCTCTGAAACTCTCCCCCCTTCCTAGTGAGTTGTACAGATCAGCTTGATCATCCCACAGCTGAAACGGTGGAGGCCTAGGTGGTCGCCCCTTATATCTTGGCCTAGTGTCACCCTGAAATTCCTCTAAAAATTGTGTTGGCCTTAACCTTTTATGTTGTTCTTTTTCAGTTCTTCTAATATCCTGCTTCTGTCAATGTAGCTCTTCTAAATTTTGTGCAAGAGATCGAATGCGAGAAGGATCCATATTATCCAGTATAGTGTCTATGGTGCAAGCCCCTGCATACTCAGGTGCCAGCCTTGCTATAAACCGATGAGTCCTAGCTCGTACAGTACCTACATAGGATGGTGCATACCTAGCCAAAGAGTCAAACTTCAGGGTATACTCCCGAACTATCATGTCCCCTTGATGGAGAGCCAAGAATTGGTCAACACGAGAACCTTGCATCTCAAGTGGCAAGAAATTATCCAAGAAAGCTCCCGAGAAGTCTATCCATCTAACTGGAGATGAATTTTTTCCTCTGAATCTTTCCCATCCTTCGTACCATAGAACAATTATGTATCGAAGTCTAAATGATGCAAACTCTATTGTCTAAACCCCTGTAGCTAATCAATGAAATGTTGTGGGTCTTCCCTTTGATCTATCCCTGTAAACTCTGCGGGATTCAAGGCAAGAAACTCATGAATCCTAGAACTCTCGGGTTCCTCGGCATTGTCAGCACCACCACACGCCCTCTGCGTTCTTTGTGTAGTCACCAACTCAGTCAAGAGATGTACCACATTTCTTATATCCTGATATGTCCCAATAGGAAGAGGAACCGGGGGTCTAGTATCTCTAGAGGAAATGTTGGGTTGAGCTGGGTCGGATGTGGCGGAGGAATACTCTCATCCTGAGCCTCTGATGGATCTTTCTCAATAGGCCACACCCTACTCGTTCTCTCACCTGCAACTTCATCTAACATATGGCTGATTTTTGTTCTTCGAGTCACGGGCATCTCTGCACAAATATAACAAACGTGAACTCAATCGCATAGCTCCTAAGACTTAACCTTTTGCACAATTTGGAATGAGAAGAAAGAGTAACCACTCATATATACTTCATAGCCTCATGATTATAAGTGTGGTGCACAACACTCTCAGAAGCATGAATCTACTAGAAACGGCTAGGGTTGTTCATTGTAATGGTAAAAAAACAAAAACTGAACTGTAATCCGAACCAAACCGATTAAAAAACTGATATTTGGTTTGGTTTGGTTGGGTTAAGGTATAAATTTTGCAAATCGATACTATTTGGTTTAGTTTTCGTTTTAGTAAAATAGAACCGCAAAAATAACCGAATCGAGAAATATATATATTCTTAAATAAAATATAAATAATTTGGCAAATTTTAATTAACTTAAGTCTTTGACCTTACAATTTTCTCGAGCCCAACTGTTAATTTTAGTCCAACTATTACAACCCTAAGTTCAAGTCCATCAAAATTCATTACTTTAGTCTTTACATACCATACCTTACATAAAATAGTCACCCTTTCTCTTTAAATTGAATCATTTTGTTCGTGTAACAATAACTCTATTATTTGCTAATTGCTTAATTGAGTCCACAATTGCTCTCATGTGGATTATTCATGTACTATGTGTCTATGTCTATCAAGATATATACACTACTTAAAAATTGTCAAAAAACGACGGCCAAAAGCGACGGACTGCGTCGTTTTTTTTT
>JAJOOH010014751.1:0-20773 GCA_029582605.1 Solanum gracilifrons | reverse complement strand
AATTATCAACATAGATTTAGTGTGATACTATCTAATAGTCTAGTGTCGATTGGTGCGAAGTAATAACTAAGCCAAACATCGATTATGATGTCTAATATAAGGTAAAGGTAAGGGTTAGTAAATTATACACACGTAGCCGGACCAAGGTGCGCGGTGAAATTCTCTAGATTCCGGACCAAGGATTTAGAGATACCTAACTTATGATTTTGCATATAATGCACTAGAAAAGGATTACTATTATTAGGATTACTGCGTTATGAGCTTATGGGGAACACATTCCTAGTTACTTTTAATAATCTGAATATAATAAATACTTAGTTCAAAGCTATCTTTTTATTGTTTTTATTTTATTTCGATTTAAATCCCCCCATTTTTATATAACGACTATCGAGTTAAATATTTGCTATTGACAATATTCTTCCATATTCTCTGTGGGATCGACCCCGACTCGTAGTTGGGTAAATATATTGCATACGATCGTTTATATTTCTTTTCAAGAAGTATATTTGAACGTTATCAGTCACGACTTGAAATCACCCCCTAGTCGTAACACGGCGTACTCGACCCCGAAGGGGTCTAATACAAGTCTTATAGCATTCTTGAACATAGGAAAATTAGAGTTTAATAAAAAACTTTCTTTACAATCGAAGACATTTTCATTAAAAAGCAACCGAAAGACTTTCTAGACTTCATATACTATGTCTCAAACCATCTAATACTTTGAATAAAACACTAGAACTTAACCCATACAAAAGCTTTAACATAAACTAAAAGACATAAAAGGAACATAATGGGTTTTGTCCTCGAAACTATGAGGACTCACCAAGTCTTCATCTTCAAGCACCTTAGAAACCTATCCATCAAGCATAGAATATCAATACCTCCAAACCCTACACTCTGGTAAAAAGGGAGAAGAATAGGGTTAGCACAAGTATGCTTCAAAAGGGACTTTTTGTTTGAAAGTCATGCTTTTATGCCATTTAGTAAAACTTCATGAACATTTATAAAAGAGGCATAATATAAGTCACAACCAACATACAAGTCACATTTTCATCTTAGAACATAATTCACATAAAAACCTTTACCTACACCTTGAGCTTCCACCTCAAGTAACCCTCAAGCTATACCTTGTGCAATGCATGGATAGCGTCCCATACCACCACCCACTCTAAGGCACCACCTTAAGGTCACCAAAAGTGAACTTGCCATTCATCCTTTCCACCTTTACACAATAAAGCATTTAAGAGACATAGACACTAAATGAATCACATCATCACATTAAGACCAAGATCTAAGACAACTCTAAGTCATATTTGTGCAATGTGCAAGTAGCATCCCATACTACTACTGACACTAAGTACTCCTTTGAAGTCACCCTAGACAAGACACATTCATATACAATAGACATGTCAAGGAAGTAACTCATAATACAATCCAAGTATAGCATGTATCTTTACATTTAAGCATATAAGCATTTAAGAGTCAACATTCTTCATTAGCTTCAATACATTAAGAGCAGCTTCATTCATTAGACATGAAGACTTAGAGAACTCACTATGACCCTATCAAAGCCTACTCGTGCAATGCATGAATGACATCCCATACTACCACCCACACTTCATAGAACTCATCAACCATAATGCACATCTCACATGATAGGAATAAGCGTTTAACCGACATAGACCATGAGAGCTAGATCATACCATAATGCACATCTCACATGATGGAAAAAAGCGTTTAACCGACATAGACCATGAGAGCTAGATTATGGAATCTGATGTACTATCCCACATCGTAAATGTTGGTCTACTTGCCTAAGGTAAACTGGTATTTAGCTTAAGTGGATCCACTAGCTAGACCTATGCTGGTACATAGTTAAGGTACAAGGCGATTACTACTAGATACCCCGCCTCAACTCACGTGAGGGCATCCATCTCAAGAGATTGCTACTATAAACCCCGCCTCAACTCACGTGAGAGCTTCCATCTCATTCAATATCCTCTCGGTGCTTAGCCTACATTCGCATAGAATATTTTAACATTCATTACATTAAGGGATAAGAGATTGTTACTAGACACCCCGCCTTAACTCATGTGTGGGCATCCATCCCAAGAGATTGCTACTAGAAACTCTACCTCAACTGACGTGAGGGATTCCATGTCAAACCCATCATTCATTCATTTGATAGCTCATAGATTCAAAGATGAGAATAGCCTTTCATCTAAGAATCCCATTATCGTTCATTAGTGTAAGATCAAGAATATCCTTTCAATCAACACATCATTATCATTCATTAGAGTACAATTGATAATAGCCTTTCAATAGACTCAATATTTATTAACATTATCATAGAAACTTCTTTCATTCATTCATTCATGAAAAGGCTACTAACATTAGCTCTACCAATTGATGACATTAAGTCAAGATATATTCATCATATAAGAAAAGGGTTCCTAAGCCTACCAATTCAATAGATCACATTCAACATTACATTATAGAACCCTTCACATTCCAGCATCATTATTCATGAGTGTTAATAGAGAGCTAACATTCAATCCTAACACAATTTGCTTCTAAACATGATCATCATTCTATCATTGAAATCACATGTATATCCTTCACACCACATTCATACATACAACATCATGATAATACTTCAATCCTTCACACTATGCCTTCAAGGCCATGATCACAATATACATCGTAAGTAAACACCTCTACCTTTCAAGTGGATCAACAATTCAAGCACAATTCTACTTTAAAATGAAATTAGGTCAAACATGCCCTTTCAAGGCCATGATCACAAATCCTCGATTAACCAACAATTCACCATAATTAGGCATAGATGATTATACAATTCAACAATCTAAATCAATATTGGCATAAATCCACCAATATTCATTCATAATCAATAAACCCACTTCATAAGGCTCAATTTAGGAATTGAGAGAAATCATGGGTTCATAAAGTATTTTCATCTTAAATCATCAATTAAACATCAATATAATAATAATTTATCATTTGAAAATATTTGATGCAAGAACCCATGAGATTGAGTGAAACTTAGGGTTTTTGTGAAACTTGAAAACCTTGAAAATTTCTTCGAAATTGACTCTAGGGTGAAAGCTAACCCTACATGAAGGATAACCATACCTTAATAGATGAAATCCATGAAAATCCACTCAAATAGCCCTCCTCTTCAACCCCTAAGTCTCCTTGTTATCTTGGTCTTCAATGGAGTTCATAGAGAGAAGATATTTTGAGAGAGAGGGTTTTGATTTGGGGAAAAATGAATGATGAAATCTAAAATAGCATTTTAATATTTTAATACTCTTAAAATATCATAATAACCCTAAAATAACCGACCACACACTTAAAATAATTAATTAGCTAATTACCAGATATCCCCTCACTTGGCCGAACCAACATGTAGATTGCAGGTCCAATTCACGACCACCCATCCACAGACCGTGGATGGGTTGACGGCTCCGTGTTGTACCTCCGTGAGGTTCAGAGAGGTGCATTTGAGTACAGAGGCCATCCATGGGGCGTGGATGAACCTACAGGGCGTGAACCCCATTCGTAGGTCACCCCATTTAGGGCAGCCTCATGGTTTCCTTGGGATCTTGGGATCTAGACTTAGGGTCCTCCTCAAGGACCCTTAGGGTGGTCCTTGGGGAGTCGTACCTTGACGTCTAACCCCTAAAAATTTCAACCATGGCTTGGGACAACATTAAACCACTTCAAAACTCAAGACAAACACAAACGCACACACATTAGGCTCTAGTTTCACTAGTTTGTTTTTAGGGTCGTTACATTATCCTCCACTTAGGAACATTCGTACTCGAATGACACTTTAAACACATTAAGGGGTAACGACTCAAAACTAGCAGCCCACAATCATGCATGCAGCATCAATATAAATGCAGAAACATAGGAGGAAACATCAACTCCACATCAAAAGGCTCAATGCAAACAAGACGGTAGGAACTACATCTACAAATTCATTATGCTCCAAAACTTCACATTCTTCATTGCATTGGAGGAACTTCCTTCTCCAAATTACATCATACTCATCACAACATCATTAAGAACATTTAAGAAATTTTTCTCATAAAAGCACATTATGCATCTTTTCAATAAAGCACATTTAGGCATGTTCAATATTTATCCTCATGAAGCATATAGACAACTCAACTAAATGCACATCAACATGAGGAACAATAAATCATGAAAACTCATTTTCTCAACTAAACAATAATTCATCAAGAACATGCATAACATAAGGAGAACATGGAAACTCAATGTCACACATGACTCCAAAAACATGAAACCAAAAAGGAACTCTTTGTCTTAGGCTTGAATATGCACATAAATGAAGGGGTAAGGATATCAAAACTCTCAATAACCTTATGACTCAACATACCATCCCCCACTTAGGAGTAAACCCAACTACGGTTTATGATGAACAATACAAATGAACCTTAATCAAGACATTCTCCACTTATCAGAAACCATCAACATACCGGTGCTTTTAAACTAGGAAGATTCGTATTAAGCAACTCTTGCTCACAATCAACCTTACCACATCACTCAAGGTCTCATATGAGTCTACCACACTAGATCTAAACTCCTCACACTCCCTACACCTCTTAAGGTGAGAACATCAATCAAGCCTAACTCATGAACATCAAGGACACTCAAAGGCCTTATCATCTAAGCACATCATCCCTCACTTGGGAGAAAGCTTATACTAGCTCTTTCAAACTTCACTTTTTTCCGCACTAAGGTTGGAGCAAAACTTCACTAAACCTTCATACTCATCGTACCTAGGCATTCCTAAAAACACCATATTTTACTAACTCTTTCAACACACCTCAAAACTCATTATAACCTTCTACCAACATCATACATAACCATAAACAAAACCCATTCACACTAAAGTCAATATCACAATCTATCATCTCAATCTATCAAGTCACATAGCCATAGTTTGCATCACAACCAACCTTTTCTCTCCCTCAACCCAAGTAACACAAACATTTCAAGGGTCACATAAGGAACAAGAGAGAGACATTAAAGAGCTAAACTCTATGGCACGACTTGAAGAATGAAGAAGTGAAAATTTCTTAACAACCAATAGCCTCCTATTCATAATGTGGCATGCTTCACATTATGAACAAGACTCTACTAGATGTGGTTTGAGACATCCTAAGACCATTCCAAAATCTTGTGCTCTAATACCATGTTTGTCACGCCCTGAGAGCACCCCTAGTCGTAACACGGCGTACTCAACCCCTAAGGGGTCTAATACAAGCGTCATAGCATTCTTGAACAAAAGAACATAAGAAAACTAGAGAAGAATTAAAAACATTCTTTACAATTGAAGACGTTTTCATTAAAAAGCAAGCGGAAGACTTTCTAGACTTTATATAGTATGTCTCAAACCATCAAATACATTGAATACAACATTGCGACTTAGCCCATACAAAGCTTTAACATAAACTAAAATACATTAAAAGAACATAATGGGTTTTATCCTCGAAACTATGAGGACTCACCAAGTCTTCATCTTCAAGCACCTTAGAAACCTATCCATCAAGCATAGAACACCAATATGTCCAAACCCTACACTTTGGTAAAAAGGGAGAAGAATGGGGTTAGCACATTAAATGTACTAAGTATGATGACCAAGCAAAAACATGCTTAAAAAGGGACTTTTTGTTTGAAAGTCATGCTTTTATGCCATTTAGTAAAACTTCATGAACATTAATAAAAGAGGCATAATATAAGTCACAACCAACATACAAGTCACATTTTCATCTTAGAACATGATTCACATATAAACCTTTACCTTTACCTTGAGCCTCCACCTCAAGTAACCCTCAATCTATACCTTGTGCAATGTATGGATAGCGTCCCATACCACCACCCACACTAAGGCACCACCTTAAGGTCACCAAAAGTGAACTTGCCATTCATCCTTTCCACCTTTACACAATAAAGCATTTAAGAGACATAGACACTACATGAATGACATCATCACATTAAGACTAACATCTAAGACAACTCTAAGTCATACTTGTGCAATGTGAAAGTAGCATCCCATACTACTACTGACACTAAGTACTCCTTTGAATTCACCCTAGACAAGGCACATTCATATACAATAGACATGTCAAGGAAGTAACTCATAATACAATCCAAGTATAGCATGCATCTTTACATTTAAGCATATAAGCATTTAAGAGTCAACATTCTTCATTAGCTTCATTACATTAAGAGCACATTCATTCATTAGACATGAAGACTTAGAGAACTCACTATGACCCTATCAAAGGCTACTCGTGCAATGCATCGATGGCATACCATATTACCACCCACAATTTATAGAACTCATCAAGAAACCATAATGCACATCTCACATGATGGTAATAAGTATTTAACCGCTATAGACCATGAGAGCTAGATCATAGAATCCAATGTACTATCCCACATCGTAAGGGTTGGTCTACTTGCCTAAGGTAAACCGGTATTTAGCTTAAGTGGATCCACTAGCTAGACCTATGTGGGCACATAGTTAAGGGATAAGGATATTGCTACTAGATACCCCACATCAACTCACGTGAGTGCAACCATCTCAAGAGATTGCTACTAGAAACCCCGCCTCAACTCACGTGAGAGCATCCATCTCATTGAATATCTTCTTGGTTCTTAGCCTACATTCCCATAGAGTATTTTAGCATTCATTACATTAAGGGATAAGAGATTGTTACTAGACACCCCGCCCAATTCACATGAGGCAATCCATCTCAAGACATTGCTACTAGAAACCCCACCTCAACTCACTTGAGGTATTCCATCTAAAACCCATCATTCGTTCATTGGATAGCTCATAGATTCAAATATGAGAATATCCTTTCCTCTAAGAATCCCATTATCATTCATTAGTGTAAGATCAAAAATATCCTTTCAATGAACACATCATTGTCATTCATTGGAGTACAATTCAGAATAGCCTTTCAATAGACTCAACATTCATTACCATTATCATAGAAACTTCATTCATTCATTCATGAAAAGGCTACCAACATTAGGTCTACCAATTGAAGACATTAAGTCAAGATATATTCATCATATAAGAAAAAGGTGCCTAAGCCTACCAATTCAAGAGATCACATTCAAAGTTACATTATAGAACCCTTCACATTCCATCATCAACATTTATGAGTGTTAATAGAGAGGTAACATTCAATCCTATCACAATTAGTTTCTAAACATGATCATCATTCTATCATTGAAATCACATGTATATCATTGACATCACATTCATATATACAATATCATGATAATACTTCAATCCTTCACACTATGCCTTCAAGGCCATGATCACAATATACATAGTAAGTAAACACCTCCACCTTTCATGTGGATCAACAATTCAAGCACAATTCTACTTTAACATGAGATTAGGTCAAACTTGTCCTTTCAAGGCTATGATCACAAATCCTCAATTCACCAACAATTCACCATAATTTGGTACAGATGATAATACAATTCAACAATCTAAATCGATCTAGGCATAAATCCACCAACATTCATTCATAATCAATAAACCCACTTCATAAGGCACAATTTAGGAATTGAGAGAAATCATGAGTTCATAGAGTATTTTCATCTTAAATCATCAATTAAACATCAATATAATCATTATTTATCATTTGAAAACGTTTGATGAAAGAACCCATGAGATTGAGTGAAACTTAGGGTTTTTGTGAAACATGAAAACCTTGAAAGCTTCTTTGAAATTGATTCTAGGGTGAAATCTAACCATAGATAAAGGATCAGCATACCTTAATAGATGAAATACATGAAAATCCACTCAAATATCCCTTCTCTTCAACCCCTAAGTCTCCTTCTTCTCTTGATCTTTAATGGAGTTCTTAGAGAGATGATAGTTTGAGAGAGAGGGTTTTGATTTGGGGAAAAATGAATAATGAAATCTAAAACAGCATTTTAGTATTTTAACAATTTAATATTCTTAAAATATCATAATAACCCTAAAATAAGCGACCACACACTTAAAGTATTTAATTAGCGAATTACCAAATAGCCCCTCAGTTGGCCGAACCAACCTGTAGAGTGTAGGTCCAATTCACGACCACCCATCCACGGACTGTGGATGGGTTGATGGATCTATGTTGTCTCTCCGTGGATAGGTTCAGAGAGGTGCATTTAGGGGTCATGACCTACGGAGGCCATCCATGGGGCGTGGATGGACCTACAGGGCGTGAACCCCATTCGTAGGTCACCCCATTTAGGTTAGCCTCATAGTTTCCTTGGGGTCTAGACTTAGGGTCCTCCTCAAGGATCCTTAGGGTGGTCCTTGGGGAGTCATACCTTGATGTTTAACTGCTACACACCGCAACCATGGCTCAGGACAACATTAAACCACTTCAAAACTCAAGACAAACATAAACGCACACACGTTAGACTCTAGTTTCACTAGTTCATTTTTAGGGTCATTATAGTAAGGTAATTTCTTATGATTCAAGGCAACTAAAAGTTCATGAGAAGAACTATCCTACCCACGAACTTGAATTAGCGGGGGTGGTATTTCCCTTAAAGATTTTGAGGCATTATTTGTATGGGGTCCATGTTGATATTTTCACTGATCACAAGAGTTTGCAATATGTGTTTACCCAAAAGGACTTGAATCTTCGCCAAAGAAGTTGGCTTGAATTGTTGAAGGACTATGATATGAGTGTCCTATATAATCCCGGAAAGGCAAATGTAGTAGTGGATGCTTTTAGTCGACTATCGATGGATACTGTTGAACATATAGATGAGGATAGAAAAGAGTTGGCCCGAGATGTCCATATGTTGGCCCGATTGGTAGACTCCGCCAAGGGTGGGGTTATGGTTCATAAAGGGTCAGAATCATCTTTTCTAGCCGATGTTAAATCAAAGCAATGTCTTAATCCGACTTTGGTAGAATTGAAAGAAGAGGTACTTAGAAAGTTCGTTGAGGCTTTCTCCCAAGGGGGAGATGGTGTCCTTAGATACCAAGGTCGGTTATGTGTTACAAATGTAGATGACTTAAGGGAACATATTTTGACTAAAGACCTTAGTTCTTGATATTCTATTCACCCGGGAGCCACCAAGATGTACCGTGATTTACGGGAAGTCTATTGGGGGAATGGGATGAAAAAGGATCTTGCGGTATTTGTGGCCAAATGTCCGAATCGCCAACAAGTAAAGGTTGAGCATCAGAAATTGGGTGTCTTAGCTCAAGATATTAGCATTCCTACTTGGAAGTAGGAAGACGTGAATATGGACTTTATAGGTGGGTTACCTCGCAGCCGGCGACAACATGACTCTATTTAGGTAGTGGTAAATCGGATGACAAAATCGGCACATTTCCTTCCCGTCAAGGTTTCTTATTTGGCGGAAGATTATGCCAAGTTTTATTTGAGAGAGATAGTAAGGCTACATGGAGTGCCATTGTTCATTATTTCTGATCATGGTACCCAATTTACATCCCACTTTTGGAAGTCATTTTGAAAAGGGTTTGGCACTAAGGCTAAGCTTAGCACAACTTTTCACCCCCAAACCGGTGGGCAAGCGGATAGAACAATCCAAACATTGGAAGACATGTTGAGGGCTTGCGTGATAGATTTCAAAGGAAATTGGGATGACCATTTGACCTTGATAGAATTTACCTATAACAATAACTACCATTCGAGTATTGTATGGCTCCATTTGAGGCTCTTTATGGTCGGAGATGTAGATCTCCTATAAGATGGTTTGAGGTGGGTTAGATTGCTTTGATAGGACCCGAGTAAGTTCATGAGGCTATTGAGAAAGTTTTACTCATTAGAGCGAGGTTGAGAACGGCCCAAAGTCAACAAAAGTCTTATGTTGATATTAGAGTAGAAGACCTTGAATATGATGTGCACTATTAGGTTTACTTGAAAATCTCGCCCATGAACGGTGTAGTGAGGTTTGGTAAGAAAAGGAAACTTAGTCCCCGTTTTAAAGCCTATATCAAATTTTGAGACATATTAGTAAGGTTGCATATGAGGTTGATTTGCCAAATGAGTTGTCATCGATGCATCTATTTCTCCATGTTTCTATGTTAAAAGAGTGTGTTGGAGATTTGACATCCATAACCCCCTAGAAGGGTTAGAAGTTAAAGAGAACATTTCCTATGAAGAAGTTCGGGTTGAGATTCTAGACCGGCAATTTAAGAAATTGAGGAACAAAGAAGTTTCTTCCGTGAAAGTGTTATGGAGAAACCATCTAGTTGAGGGTGCTACTTGGGAGGCCGAAGCCGATATGATGTCCCGGTATTCTCATCTTTTTTCTTTTCTAGCTTGAGGTACTGAATTTTCTCTTGATTTGCTTATGTTTGAATTCATGTGTGTTTTATGTGTTTTCATGATTTCCTTAAAATTAACATGTTCATGAAAAAGCTTAAGTTTTGAAAGAAATCACTTTTGTGATGTATTTCCCTCATGTTGTTGAGTATTAAGCATGAGTTGCTTATAGACTTCATGAGATAAATTGTAGAACATGCTTTGACTTGGAGTAGAGATCACCTCCTTGAATTTATGCTTTTGACATTGAATTGCATATGAGCTCCATGAGATTATGTTGAGCGTTACTTTTGAGTTGGAGATGATTATTCCTCCTTAAACGTGAGAAATGTCATGCATGTTGGGTTGTTAGATGTAGATCCTAGCCCCCTTATGGTGCATTGAGTATGTTAGGCTTGGAGATGATGTTTCCTCTTTAGTGTGTGCATTTGGATGAGTTGCATGCATGAAGGGCTTCTAGTCTTGAGTCTTTTCGTTTAGAAATGTGCTTAGAATCTCATTCGAGGACAAATGATCCCAAGGGGGAGATAATGTAAGACCCCAGATTCGAGATAGGGCTAATTAGCCTTTTTACAGACGTTTTAGGTGCCACCTATGAGGGCCAACCACGCTCCGTAGTTCAACCCACGCCTCGTAGGTGAGCCTCGTATGGACACCTCAGAAAATGTCCGGGAAGGAACCACAGTGGGGCCTAAGGACCGTTTGTGGGACCACACCCTATGGTCCAGCCCTCCGTGGATTGGTCAAAATCTTTGAAGAGAAACTACGACCAACCAGGACGGAGCGTAGGTCAGTCGACGGTCAGTCAGTTAGGATCCGTGGTTAGTGACTGGGCAGTTATTTTTAGGGGCTGAAGGGTCTTTTCTGGTTTTAATTAGAATTAAGTTGTGTTGTCAGACTAAACCTAGACCACATATATAAGCATTTTATACCCCTAAATTCACCCAATTAAGTCCCTCTCTCTAATCACAAAAGAAAATCGAAATCCTCTTTCAAATATTCTCTCTCTAAAAGGTAGAAGAAGAAGGAGATTGAAGCTAGGCCTAGATCAAGTTCTCCAATCTTCAAGATTTTGTGGGATTTGTGACTAGGGTATGATGGATTTTCATCCATGGGATCCTTCCTCCCATGGAGTCCCTTAGAATTCCACAATTTGAAGAAGAATTTTCCCAATTTAGTTAGGGTTTCTTCCATTGTTGTGGGTTATGATGAATGTTGATCCAATTAAGTGGATTATGATTGTTTGTGATTGAATTGATAGAATTGCATGTATTTAGGATGAAATTATATGTACCCATGCGCATCATATGATTTTAGGGTTGAATTGATATTGTGGGTTTGATGCCATGTGAGGGAAACTCTATGGGCTATATATCTCCTTATAGGATTGATGATCTATGACTAGAATTGCTTTAGATTGAAGCATATATGATGAATATGATGTTAATTGCTTGAGAGTAAAGCATACATGATGATCATGAGATGTAGTGCTTAAAGAGTAAAGCCTAGACTATGAATTATTGATTGATTGATGATATGATGTAGAACAGATACTTCCCATAATGAATTTCTTAGCATGATTGAATAAATGCGAAAGTTTTACTCACATGAACGATTCTAGGTTGAAACAATTTCTCACCTAAAACGAATCTAGACTAAAATGCTTAATAAATGATGAGGCTAGAGGCGATTACTCTTGACCTCCATATGAAGGGATCTAAGGAGAATCCCATACTCGTTAGAACTAAACAAGAGGTGAGTCCCCACGTTCTTACTATGATGAATGGACATGGAGGCGAGTACCCATGCTCCTTTTAAAATGATATGGAGGCGAGTACCCGCATCATATGATTATATTGTGGAGGCGAGTACTCGTGATCTAAAAGTAAGGCAAGAGGCGAATACCCATTAGCATTTATGACCTAGGCATTGAGGCAAATCCCCATGTCTTTAAAAGTAAGTAAATGTGATTATGTTATGAAGTAGATTGACTTGGAGTGTTGCTAGATATGCCATCCATGATGTAAGCTTGAGTAGAGGTGGATGACCTAAGTCTTGGTTAAGAATAAGTGAGGTTACTTAAGAGAGTATTCTTCTTTCATTATGATGATTATTATTTCTTGATTATTCTTATGCCTTATGTCTTATGTTGACTAATGCTTATGTTCATGCTTTTTATGCTAGCCATCATATTTAGTACTTGATTGTACTAACACATACTCTTGCCTACATTCTTATCAAATGTAGGGTCTGGCGTTCCCGATTTACACACTTGTGGCTAGGTTCCTAGAGGATTGTGAAGTGAAGCTTTGGTGAGTCCTCATTGTATTCGAGGATTGGGTCAACGTATCTCTTTTATGTCTTTTTCTTATGTTTGAGACTATTGTATGGGTTGCGTCCCAAGATTCCTATTTTCTTATGTTGAGATGGTTTGAGACAATGTCATGTTAGACTTTCGCTCGTTTTATAAAAGACTTTGATTGTATTGAAAAGTTTTAAATTTCCCTACCTTTCTATTACTTTATGTTATGATATGCTAAGTGCCTTGTATGAGACCTCTCGGGTTCTTATACGCCTTGTTACGTCTATGGGGTACCCCTAGGTCGTGACAAAAACTTGCCACAAAGTCCATAGTGATGCAATACCACTTCCATTCCGGAATGGTAATTTCTGAAACTCACCACCAGGTCTCAAATGATCAGTCAGCACCTACTGGCAACTTAGGCAATCATACACATAGTCTATAATATCTCTCTTCATGCCACTCCACCAAAAGTGTTGCCTTAATTCACGATACATCTTCACGTACCTAGGTGGATAGAGTATCTAGAATCATGGGCCTCACAAAGTATCAGCTAGATCAAACTCCTAAATCTTGGAATATAAATACAACCAACAAACTTTAAAACCCCATTTGAATGTAAGGTAGCCTGATCGGTATCACCAAATAATATCTTATCTCAAAGAGCCACCAAAGTCTCATTCTCAAACTGACAACCAGATCAAGAATGGAAGACTAAACTCCCCCATAGGCTAAGACACGTCTAGAATCTAAGATATGTAATCAAATCATCGAATTAGCTAAGGAATGAATGTCCAAAGATCAAGGCCGCTCTAACATAGATAGGAAGTTTTACCCATACTCACGGCCTTTCAACTCAAAAAATCCACTACAACATTTGCCTTTCCTAAATGATAGAAAATAAAAAGGTCACAGATCTTCAAAAGCTCAATCCAACAATGCTACATCTAATTAATGTCCCTTTGGCTTATAAAGTATTGAAGACTCTTTTGATCAATGTAGATCTCACAACGAACACCAAACATGTAGTGCCTCTAGATCTTAAGTGTAAAAACTACCACTGCCAACTCCAAGTCATGGGTGGGGTAATTTCCCTCATGCACTGCCTCCATGCGTAAGTTGTAACTCGGCCTCACTGCATCAGTACACAGCCCAAACAAATATCAGATGTGTCACAATATACCCCGAAGCAATCACCCTCAACTAAAATAGTCAATATGGAAGCGCGGTCAACAACTCCTTGAGCTTCAAAAATCTTAACTCACACTTTTAAAACCACTCAAAAGACACATCAAGGTGAGTCAACCGTGCTAGAGAAGCTGTAATAGTTGAGAATCCTTTCATAAATCGTCTATAGTATCATGTCAATCCAGTGAAGATCCGAATCTTAGTAACTGTAGTGGACCTAGACCAACCATGAATAGCCTCAATATTTGCAGTGTCACGACCCGAGGTTACCCCCAAGAGTAATACGGTGTAATTAACCCCGAAAGGGTCGCATACAAGCCTCATAGCATACATGAACATAAAAGCATAGGAAAATAGAGCGGAATTAAAACGTTTTTTTTACATTAGAAGTCTTTTATAAAATGAAAGAGAATCTATGACACTATGTCTCAAACCATCTATAACACTTGGAATATAACTCTTTTAAAACAATCTTAAGGACACGACCCTTACAACAAAAGTCTAAAATATAATAGAAAGACAATAAAAGACATATGGTTGAGCCCTCGAATACAATGAGGACTCACCAATCTTCTTCTTCTTGATCCCCTATGAACCTAGCCATGAGGATGGAATCCAATATCTCCAAAGCTTACACTTATAAAAAATGTAGAAAGATGGAGTTAGCACAAAAAGTACTAAGTATGGAAGCCATGTACAAAACCATTAAAACATGCATAAAAAGGGCCATTTCATTTGAAATCATGCTAAATGCCATTTTTGAACATCATCTTTGAAATAGTTGGAGAATGCAACCAATAAGGCAACTCACATACATTTCATTATAACATGAGAGATATCATTATAATAACAAGCCTAGTCTCCAACATCAACATAACACCAATCCCAATCTTCACAATACATAGCCTCCAATCATAGAGTAATACAAAGTCAAATACCAAGGTCATCTCATCATTAAGTAATCATCACATAAGCAACCCATGTTAAAAACTTGTTCGATGTACGGTAACTCACATGCATTTACAATGTACAACACAAGCCAATATCACATTCATACTCATTTTATAGTAAATCCATTACCATAGTAACCCCTAAGAAACACTTGTGAAATCTGTGGTTAGCATCTCATATTACTAACCCTACTAAGTACTCCTTCAAAGCTACCTTAGTCATGCATTTCATCTTCAGACCTCATTTTAATCAATAGTCACAAATAAGGAAATAGTCATGTACATTAATTGAATTATAAGGAAAGTCATTTATGAAAACCATCCATTCAATATACATGCATGCATCCAAATCTCATCATAATGCAAAGGAACTATCCCATGACATCCTACTAAGTCTACTTTTGCAATGTAAATGTGAAGTCCCATACCCCCACTCCTACTAAGTAAAACACATTAAGAAGTCATAGTGTAATTCATATTTCATTCATTATCTTTATTATATAGGAAAAAGTTGCCATAACCGACATAGACCATGTGAGCCACATGGAATCCGGTGTCGTATAACCCCACACCGAAAGAAGGTGTCCTACTTGCCTAAGGTAGAACTAAATATATAGCTATAAGGTGGATCCACTAGCTAAAGACCTGTGTGGGCACATAGTTATGGGATAAGGAGATTGCTTTTAGAAACCCGCCCTATTGCATTAGCGGAGGGGCCTTTTCCTCATTGTCCATATTCACTCGGTGCTAAGCATTATTTCCCAAATTATACATTATTAGTCTTTGAATTGTATTTACATGTGTGAAGGAAAATTTTATCCTTCATTCAATACAATTAATCAAAATAGCTCATAGATTCATTAAAGGTGAGAATGCACTTTCAACTTTAGAATCAACATTAGTCTGGGAGTATAACTTTAACACAGGATCATGTGTTCTCATGAGAAATAGACTTTTAATCAACACAATAGGATCATCATTGTTATGTACATTTCATGCATAATAATGTGTAAAGGTGCATATGAGAACTATACTTTCAATTAACACCATTGATATATCATAATCATGTTTATGCATGGAGTGTATGTGTATAATTGTGTTTTCAATGTCACAACAACAACAATATCATCATAGACACTTCTCCTCAAAGTGCTCATAAGTATGTACATAATATCACAATCATGCATCATTCACATATATTGCATTTAAGGATCATAAACCATGTAAATCAACACATCTAACATTTATCATAATAGACATGTATATAATCATAACTCAAATAGATCATTCATTTGCGTGTATAAGCTCATATACTCATATTGTAGATCTTGTGGGTAAGGTCCTTCCACAATAGTACCATATACAATTCAACATGCTCAATAAGTAAACACCTCCACCTTTGAAGTGGATCAATAGCTCATATATAATAACTAAACACCTCCACCTTTCAAGTGGATCAATAGTTCATATATAATAACTAAAAACCTCCACCTTTCAAGCGGATCAATAGTTCATATACAATAACTATTCAACATGTAATTACCTTCATACTTTACCTCTTTCATCACATACCCTAGGCTATATCAATTTAACCTTAGAATCTTAGGTTAATCAAGAATACAAATAAAATCATACTTAGGTCAGGTAATTACATCATAACTAACTCACATTCAATTCAATTGATCACAACAAGACCCATTTACATAATGTAGAGAAGAACCATAGCTAGGGTTGGGGGGTCTCATGGATTCTTGAAGAATTTGAGTTAAAATCATATAAAATCAGTCTTATATTCATAAACAAACATAATTCAACCTTTAAAAGTGACTGTGAAAGGAATCCATGGAGTTGAGTTGAAACTCTAGCTAATTAGGTTTTCTAGAATGGAGTTAAAAGCTTTTGAAAGGGCTCTTGGGTGATAGTTTCCCAAGGATGAATAACTCTCATACCTTAGGTGTAGAATCCAACTATATTCGTATTCAAAAGCTTCCTTCTTCAATCCCTAAGTTGGTCTTCTTCCTTGGTCCTTCAATGGAGGTTCTAGAGAGAAACTTTTTGGAGAGAAGGGTAGTTGGGTTTTGATTTGGGGTTTATGGGATTTAATGGAATAATGATGTGTTTTAAGACTTTAAACTATATATATAAACCATTTAAAATCAACCCCACTTAATAATTAATGAAAGGG
This sequence comes from Solanum gracilifrons, assembly GCA_029582605.1. Classification (NCBI taxonomy): domain Eukaryota; kingdom Viridiplantae; phylum Streptophyta; class Magnoliopsida; order Solanales; family Solanaceae; genus Solanum; species Solanum gracilifrons. The sequence continues at coordinate 3,769 of JAJOOH010014751.1, read as the reverse complement.
AAATTACCTAAAACTCCCTAAATTGGGCAACCCTATCAGGGACTACGCCCACTTTGACGGGTCGTGAGGGCACCATGCCTCGTGGTGGTGCCCGTGGTCGCTTGACCAGTGTGCTCCTCCAACTTGACAAACTCTCCAAGGCTAAGGCAAGTCCACGAGACCTCCCACGATCTGTGGTCAAGACCATGAGTCGTGGTGATGGTCGTGGTCATGGGGGCAGTAGCTAGGCAAAGTTGCCTTGCCTTTCTTAAGCCTAATGGTCCTCATGTCCACTTGTATGGACCGTCTAGGGCACCACAGCTCGTGGTGGTTCCTGTGGTATTTGGGGCAGTAGCTCCCTCAAGTTGACTCCGCCCTCAACAAGCTAAGGCTATCTCACAAGCCTTCCCTCATGACTGCGAGCCGTGAAGTGGCTAGTGAAGGAGAGCCTTGGCTTGGCACCAAACTTGTGCACATTGCCTTGCCACCACGGGTGGCACCACGACTCGTGGTGGCCATCACCGGTCGTGAGACCCTCGTGGTGATGGTAGGCAGTGGCTAGATCGTGTTTCATGCACCCTTGGCTCCCATAATGCTAAGGCAAGCCCATGAGACCTCCCACGCTTCGTGATGAAGACCACGAGTCGTGGTGAAGGTCGTGGTTCCTAGGCAGTGGAAAAGCCTCATTGCCATGCCTCACACATGCCTAAGGAATCTCCACGAGCCCTTTCACGGACCGTGGTCAAGACCACTGGTCGTGAAAGTGGTCATGGTCCTTGGGCAGTGTCTTGCCAAGCTTGGGGCAGCCTTGACCTTTAGCTTGGGCTTTCCCCTTTTTGGCTTGGCTCTAGGCCTTGCACCCTCAACCAAACCTTAGAGTGTCTTCTAAACTTAGGGGTCTAGTACGTATCTTGACGTTTAACCATTAACCCCCTTAACTTTTGACATTAACCCTCACGTTTAGGATCTAGTTCAACCTATCATTTTGCCAGTCGTTACATTATCTCCCCCTTAGAAACATTCATCCTCAACTGATACTTCTAACACATTAAGGGATAAACGACTCAAGACTGGCAGCCCAACAATCATGACACATCAATATAGTGCATAAACCATAGGAGGAACTTTAAATCCACATCAATAAGCTCAATGCAACACAAGGAAGTATGAACTATATGTAAACAACCTATTTATGCATGAGATTCTCATAACTTGACAAGTTCAAGGAGGAACTACCATCTCCTAACTAAAACATGTCCATTTATTCATCTCATGAAGTACAATAAGAAACTCTTACTCAAGCACCACAACATGAGGGAAACAATTCACATAAACTCATTTTCTCTCAAAACACAAGTTTTCATGACCATGTATTATATAAAGAAGTCATGGCAACACAAGCACATAACAACAATAATAGCTAGGCATACCATCTCCCCCTTAGGAGTGAGCCTATACCATCACTTCTAAACATCATTAGTCACATAGTCATAAAAAGAATTGCATTTTCTCATTAAAAGCAAGCTCAACACTCTCAACATGGAGCCCAAGTGCCATTTCATCAAAAACACAACAAAGCATGTTCATCACACCATCTCATGAAGTCAAATATGCCATCTCCATATTAGAATGCACAACAACACGAGGATCATGTAGATCATAAAAAATCTATTTTATACAAGGTAAGAATCTTTCAAAAACATGCATAACATAAAGAGATCATGGAAATTACTAAAACACTCATGACCCCTAGATATAGAACAAGCCCAAAAAATGAACTTTTGGTCTCAAGGTAGAATAGGAATAGAAGAAAAGATGAGGATATCGGGACTCTCAATAATTGTTGCTATTCAAGCACATGATCTCCCCCTTGGGGGTAAGCCCTTTTTTACAAAAACCTCAAATACTACTCCTTTCAACAAACTCAAGACATTATCAAGACTCATTATAACCTTAGCGGGCTCTAAAACAAATATAGATCTAATAACCACGCATCCAAGCCCTACCAAGGTTAACAAAAGTAACTCCCTGGGACAAGGAAATTATAGGACACACATAACATCCAAGACTCCAAAATCATGAAATGAGTCAATGAGAACTTATCATCTAAGGCTAGAGGAGAAATAGAAGGGGACAAAAGGATATTGGGATATCTCATTGGCCCTTGGCCTCCCAATTAAGCACCTTCAACTAGCACCCTTACTAAAATACCACTCCTCAACATTTTCATGGCAGCACATTCCTACTCTTCTATTTCTTGATTGCCGGTCTAAGATCCCAGTTGGTACTTCTAAATTAGAGAGGTTCTCATCTAAGCACTCTTGCTCACAAGAAACCTTACCAACATCACTTCAAGTCTCATACGAGCCTACCGAGCTGGAACTAAACTTCTCAAACTTACTACACCTCTTTAAGGTGAGATTATCAAGCAAGCCTAGCTCATGACCATCAAGGACACTCAATGACCTTACCATCTAAGAACATTATCCCCCACTTGGGTTAAGCCTATACAAACTTTTTACAACATCACTTTCTTCAATTCTAAGGTTGGAGCAAGTCATAAATAAACCTTCACACTCATCACAAAATATGATTCTAAACCATGGAGGATTACACTTCTATCCTCTTTTAAATGAGTTCACTCACTCAACCCCTCTAGGCATCACTTATAAACCACTATTCATCCAAATCCAACACATCCTAGAACTCATTAGGGTTAAGTTGGGTTATACCAACAACCACATATGGCTATAATTAAACCCATGAATACCAAGGGCAACACAAAAGTTCATCATATCCTTTTCATCAAGTCACAAAAGACAAGTATTACCGGAATAGAAATAAGCATGAAACACATATCGAAACCATTAAGATCCACTATCACTCATTCCTTGAGATTTAGGGGTAGACATCTTCTCTTGGTTAAACCCTAGGGTAAACTTAGAAGTGTTTTGTCCATGAAGTCTTTGTCTCTTTCAATTCTACTAAGGTTAGATCAAGACAATTCTAGACCATTTCACCCTTATCAACACATTTGATTAAAGGAAGTGAAAAAATCACTCAAAAACTAGAAAATGTTAAGGAAAGTACCCATAATATAGAATTAATCATATTTTCAATAGATAAATTAAAAATAATTCAAGAACAATTAGACATATTATATAGTGAAGATCCTATAAAAGGATGGGAAAAACATAAAACAAAGGTAAAAATTGAGTTAATTGATGAAAATAGTATAATAACTCAGAAACCATTAAAATATAATTTTGATGATTTAGCAAAATTCAAAATGCATATTAAAGAGTTACTAGAAAATAAATACATCCAAGAAAGCAATAGTAAGCATAATAGTCCGGCATTTATAGTAAACAAACATAGTGAACAAAAAAGAGGGAAAAGCCGTATGGTAATTGACCATAGAAATCTAAATGCAAAAACAAAAACATATAATTATCCTATACCAAACAAAGTATTAAAAGTAAGACAAATACAAGGATATAATTATTTCAGTAAATTTGATTGCAAATCAGGATTTTATCATCTAAAGTTAGAAGAAGAATCTAAAAAACTAACAGCTTTTACAATACCACAAGGATTCTACGAATGGAACGTATTACCTTTTGGATATAAAAATGCACCAGGAAGATACCAACATTTCATGGATAATTATTTTAACCAATTAGAAAATTGTATAGTATACATAGATGACATATTATTATATTCCCGTACACAAGAAGAACATATAAGATTATTAGAAAAATTTATACATATCATAACATACTCAGGAATA
>JAJOOH010014750.1:0-26168 GCA_029582605.1 Solanum gracilifrons | reverse complement strand
CTAGTTATGTTTCTAGGCTTAAACTGATTAAAATCTCATGATTTAGGGTTTAAACGACGTACCTTAGGGGTTAAACGAAATAGGAAAAGACCAAAAGACCTCTGAATTAACTGCTGTCGGAGTGATCGACGGTTTGGACTGACGGGCCGTCATTCAATTGACGGTCCGTCGATTGGGTCCGTAGGTCAAGTCTGCCCGACAGGGCTTCACTAAAACGAGCATAATGTTTTACTCGGAGGTCGGAATTAAGAAAAATCGGTGGCGTTGGAAAGATAATTCAATTATCTATCATACCATAGGTCATGGGACACACAATTCATTTTGTGCTAAAAGTTATGACTATCTGAAGTTGACCCATCAATAATTTTCAGCTAACTGGCTGCTGACCCTCATCTACGGTCAGACCTATAGACCGTGGATCGAATGACGGTCCGTGATGGTCGATCTTAGTTTGTGTCAGAGGCTGGGTAAGGGAAGTATCGATCCACGGACACAGACCACGGACCGTGATCTGATCTACGGACCTTGGGTCTGTCCGTGAGTCGGGACTTAGCCAATTTTTTTAAGCTGAGTCTAGGAGGGGTTTCAGTGTTGAACCACGGACCACCAGCACGGGCTGTGGTCTGACCTACGGTCCGTGGATGGCAACCGTGGGTTTCACCTGAAACTTCTCAAAATCTGCATTTTTGGTCTGTTTCGAATACGGGGTGTTACAAACTCCTAACTTGAATGTTAAATTAATATAATATCCCTAACTTAGGTTGTGACATTTTGGATGAGTTGTGACTTTTCGATAAGTTGTGACTTTTTTTGAAGGGTTGTGATTTTTCCATGAGTTGTGACTTTTTCAAAGAGTCGTGACTTTTTCAATAAGTTGTGACTTTTCCAAAGAGTTGTGACTTTTTCAACAAGTTGTGACTTTTCCAAATGGTTGTGACTTCTCGAAAAGGTCATGACTTTTCAGATAAGACATAAAAAACATGTGTTCATACTACACTTTGTTGACTATAAATAAAGGGGTTTCCTCTCATTTTTCAACCACAATTTTTTTAATCTTCTACTCTTCTTCTTGCATTTTAATTTTTTTTTGTGATTTATTGTCGTTGAGTGATTTCAAAGTTTAGGGGAATATGAGGTACCGCTATTCTGATGAAGTAAGTTGTTCTATCCTAAGAGGGTATATTCCGTAACCTCGAGTACTTGAGAAAAATAATTTTGATGATATAATAATTATTTTTTTGCTTAATATATACATTAGTATGTAATGTTCCAATATATAAAGTTAACATGATGTAGTCTAAATTCATTTATTTTTGTTAACAATTTCTCTTCTGATGTAGATGTATGCTTCTGAATATCTTTTCCAAAATTTAGAGAATTGACACGATTTGTTTTTGATACTCAAAACAAAAGAATGACTTTATTTATCAATGTTACTTATGTGATTTAGACTCTCGTGAAGTTTGCTTCAAAATAGTAATTACTAAATAAACATTGCCCTTTTGTTTTACTTATTTACTATTTCTTAATATTTCAGTATTTTAGACGAAGAAAAGCTCATATGACTTGTAATAACGTCAGTTGAAGTTTATATTATTTAATTTTTATTATTTATTTATTTGTTAATTTTATGAAATAAATATTTTCATTAATGCAAATATATATTTATATTTGGGTAGGTATTTGTATTTAAATTAAAGTATTATATATGTCACAAATGTATTATCAAGTTAACAAGATCTTCTAACTTTAAAATATATTATTTTAAAATGTTCAGAGTTTTTTTTTTTAAAAAAAACCTCATAACCAATGTGAATATATAAAATGTAGTTGTTCTCTTCACATGTTTATATGACAGCTAAACAATTTAACGTGGAATACACATGCAAAACACATTTGGTTAGATGACAAGAAAAATACAAAGAAAATATTGTCTATAAGGTAATATTAGTGAGATAAGACTAAAAACATGATTAACATCATCAAATTGAAATAAATATATACATTATTGAATTTAACTAATAAAAAATTTCATTTACCATCTTCATAGGTTTGCGTGAATAAGAAATATATATGACGATCCACGTTGAACATCCACAAAAGCATCTGCAATATTATTTTTTGCTTTGCTTATTATTCAAATCTTCGCTTAAATAAGAAATAATATTTACTATATCATATATTTTTGGAATTGGTAATCACGTGCAACACACTTGTCAAAAAAGTAGTATTAATAAAGGAGGCTATGTATTGTTATTCTGAACATCAACACATGATGCTACTAAAAGAAATCAAATTAATGTTGAATTACCCTCACAAGTAAATTGAACAAAATCTGCTCACTACAACAATAACAATACTCATAAGTAGAATTTGCACAGGGTAAAGTGTACACAAACCGTATGAGTTACAAAACATATGAATTTTAATAGGAAAGAGCAGAACACAGAACAAAGCAATTGTCTAAAATAACTTCACTCATTTTACTTGCAACTAAAGTGTGTGAAGTGTAAAGTTCCCCTTCCACTTTCTGAAAATAGGACCCTATAAGATCACATATATAAATATTTGTTCATAGCTTAGCGTAGTTCTACTCGTTGTATTTATTTGCCATGACGAAATTTGCCAGCTTATTCTTCCAGTATCTTGATTGTGTAATTTGCACATATTGTAACAGGCGATTATCTCAGTGACTCTTCCAGGTTGTTGCAACCTTGAGCCGTTGAACTGATTGGAGTTCTAACTCTTTTGCACACCAACTTTCTTTAGCAATGAATCCTAAACAAAGAAGAAAACATTCTCGCACAACGAAAGAGGCTTATGAAAATAATTGCCAAACAATGAGAAATATATTGTGATATGCCATTAGTTGAAAAGAATATGTTTCTGCTGCAAAGGCGCCTTAAAAATAAAGTGGCAACAATTAGGCGTCTTCTTGCAAATACAAACTCTCTCATAGATATTAAATCACCGTGTGTTACTAAGGATAATCTTAATGTTGAATTCTCTTCCTCTATTTCACAAAGGTTAGAACATCAAACTAATTACTTACATTTTTCCTTACATATGTGTTTTGGTGTGACTGTTCAGGTGTGCTAATAAATCCCCTTTAATCATGCTTACACGCTTTTTTGCTAGAACTTATTGGAAGTGTGATTGTTGTGCCAACAAATGTGCCTCAAAAGGGAAAAGAAATTGTTTGTCCTTCTGACATTTTTGAAAAAGGTGAGCCTCTTAAATCATATTGATCAAATTATGATTCTACGTTTACTATGATTCTACCTTATCAAAGACTTTTTTAGATTTACCATAGCCTATAATGTCTTCTACAGTACTTTCCCTTAGAAGATCAACTGACGTAACATCAAAATAACTTGCACGAAATAAAAGGTTGGGGTTCACACACCAGGTATTCTCACAACTTTATCGAATTGTATCATGTTTTAAGATATCTAATTAGAAACTGTTATAATCAACGATAACACAGGTTCATTATTTTTTTAAAACCATAAATGTAATGGCTATCTACTCAAACACACAATTGCCAAGTAATATCCTCTATATGTTCATTACTTGCTTCAAAGCTTACTCAACATAATTTAAATCTAATTCAGCATGATGTTGACTTTATGTTGTCCCTATGAAGTTTACGAATCTCATTTTCTATAAAAAATTTGGATCGACAAACCTTTTTTGTTTCATAGCTTAAGTTCAGTTCTACATGATGATTCTAGATAAGCAAACTTTGTCTTGTTTCATTGTCATATTTATAAAAGTGCATTATCATACATATAATTAGTTAGATAAAAAATAAGCTAAGACTTTGTGTGTCAAGCCTCAAGGAATTCATGTGTTTGTTGTCTGTGGATTTTCATTACCTGCATCAGCCTCTACGCAATATAATAGAACATTTGTAGCTGCAAGAGGAGAGTAAAAGCCTTCACAAATTACAGGTACCATCTCTAGGAAAAATAAGTATTAAGTTGATCATAGAACTTTCAGTGTAAAATTGACAAAATATTGTATAAATCGTATGATTGATGTAAAAGAGATATAACGTGAGTTTTTCTTCTAGTTACCATAAATGCTTGAACTTTTTCTGAAAGGAAAATATAATTTTCTTCCATATTTGGTTTATTCTTTCCTTAGAGGAAAAGTTTGGAGATCTATAAATTGAAGATTCTTATTCTCATAGCATAACACAATAGAATCCACAATGTAGACGTTTAAGAGTTTAGTTTATGGGAGATATATTCTCTCAATAGTTTTAATGTTTTTCTTTTATATTAGTTTCATATAATAATATTATAGTTTTAGTATTAATTTTGGTCATCTAATTTATCACCGTCTTAATTTGCAATTGTAAGCTTTCGCTGACACCTAATCACTTTCGAACCCAACATATAGTGCCTAATTAATCTATAATGGATGAACTATTTATAATCTTTCTACCAAATATTTGTAGGACCTAAGTATGTTTGTCCTGAAATATGCACCAATTCAGATTGATCAACTGAAAGTATGAGATTGATGTTGAAGTACGTACTAGACAATTAATAGGATAATAAGAAATTATCAGGTGTTTATAGTTATGTTATGAATGGGCTAATTATTTTTTGTCTCCCCCACACGTTTATCGTTTGCTATATATATCAATTATCGATGAAGATGAAGCGTATACAGTGAAACCAAATGAGCTCTATCTATTAAGTATTGGGTGGAAGAGAAAAAGATTATTTCAAAGTAGGGTTGTTCAAAACCGAACCGAAATCGATAATCTAAACCAAAATTTTTTTATTGGTTTAGCGGTTTTGATAACGATTTTGATTTTTTTTGTTATCGGGTTATCGATTCTTAACAGTTTGAAGTTTTTTCTTAATGGGTTAACGATAACCCGATAGTTAATTAAATAATTATATTTATACCATTTTGTATATAAAGTACTTGACTTAGAGTTTGATTTCCTACTTTTATTTTTGATTGCCTCAAACACTTGGTTATTCTACAATATAAAAGTGTTTTCTATTGAGCAAGATGTAACTTTTGAACTCATGTGCATGGTTTATTTGGTTTGTCACCTTTTTTTGTATCAAATCTTAACGGTTAAACCGATAACGATAAAAAATCGATAAGCCAATATTTTAATGGTTCTATAACAGTTTAGCATCTATACAAACCGATAATAAATAAGCCAAACCGATAAGCTTCAAAACCAAACCGAATCAACCGATACTTTCACGCCCCAAGCCTACACCTTGGACGTGGCCGGTACTCGAGAACTAATTCTGGCCCCAAGCGAACCCTTGACCTGGATTACTTACTCAGCGGAAGACTTAACTCAACAAAGATAAATCTATGTAATAAGCTGGAATGTTATAAAGGAACATTCAACTGGCCATTAAGGCAAACTCAAGTCTCAACATAGGATAATGACAATGAAAAGACTAAAGAACTAACATTTGACTGTCTATGAAGCATCTAAAACAACTGAGATGGATGTTGGGACAAGAACCTGATCATCCTAACAAATGAAATACTAAAATCAAATGATAACAAAGGGGTCCTCCGGAAAGCAAGGAGGCTCACCAACTGACTCTAAATGCTCAATGATGAGTCCACAATTTGGACTCATTTAGGGCTATATTTTGATAGAATTAGTGTCCTCAAATGCATATTTTGTCTCTATATCTGATGAGAATCCTTAACTTTCAGGTATTTCAGTTAAGAGACAAAGCATGGACGTTATCGAGCAAAAAGAAACAAAGTGGCTGAAAGAAGGAAGAAGAGACAGCCTGACGATCGCCTAATCCATTAGGCAAGTCGCCGAAAGGCCTACAACCTCGACTAATGTTCCAGTGTGCTTAGCCCTGAAGAAAAAGGTCAAGTCTGCGAGGAAAAGGAGCAGTTAGCGAATCGTCGAGCAGTTCTGCGAAGCATCACCATATCGCCCAATGATTCAGAATGCGAAGATGCTGAAGGCAAAAGCTAAAAGGCAAGATACCGGACCAAAGAGCATATCCCCGAGTAGTTCGGTGATCTCAACTAACTGCATCGAGTGGATCCTTCGCAGTACACTTTTTGACAGCTATAAATACCCGCATAAATTTGTAGCTTAGTATCAAGCTGTTGGAGAACTAAGTTTTAGAATAGAATGGTTTTTACATTTTTGGAGACATTGTTCTTGATCCTTGAAGATTCAAAGGGTTTCAACTCCAAGAAATTGGAAGTGGGTCTTCAAGAATCCTCATCCTTGACGAGTTTAAAGACTTTATTTATCATACCTATTTGATGGTAACACATTTTGGTGTCGATTTTTATCTCTTTTTCATGTCTAGCTAAAACCCCAATTCTTGTGTGTGATTTTGTGAATATGGGTTAAATTATCTGCTGGGTCTTGCTTATTGACGGTTTATTTGTTGTTTAAATGTGATTTCGTTTAGTAGTTATTCATGAACTTAATGTAATTGTTGGTGCAAATACGATTTCATCTTAGTGTTTTTGGCTTGCTCGAGAGAGAGGTTGTAAAACTAAGGCTACTAAATTGATAGCAGGTGGTATTGGGTCGACATGGGTTCAGCTCGAGAGAGTGAATCCTAGTCCTTCTCCCACACATTCAGCTCGAGAGAGTGGATGCGCTAAGGCAGAGGTTGTGCTTAAAGCGGCAACTCGGTGTTCGAGAGAAATCGAGTTGATTCGGGGTAAGTTGCTTGAGGGAGAATTTACCCCCACTATAGTCTTGCCTAGTCACAAATGTTCAACAATTTACTATCAAAAGAATGTACCCGATAGTCTAGTCTATCTCGTATTCCTATCACATCCTAAGAATCCCGTCTTTCTACCTAGTTTTCTTATATTTTTTACTGTTTTTTTAGTTGTTACTTGACTACAAACCCCCATTGATAATTGATGCTTGCATCATCCCTTTTAGATTTAGTATGTTTATACTCAATAACGTTTTTCGCTACGGTTAACTTTAGCAATTTTTGCGCTTAACCATTAATTTTCAGGAACCGCTCCCTTGGGACTTGACCCCAACCCATTCAGTTGGGTTATATTACTATTGTACGATCGTAGACACTTGAATTGGAAGTTGTGTCTTGATTACCCAAACATCAAAATCGCGCCGCTGCTGGGGAGTGGTGTTACATGAAAATTCTTGGTTAAGACGAATTTTGTTTCTGTTAATTGTAGTTTACTTACCTAATTTTTAGTTTTGTTTTGCTTGTAGGTACTTTAAAGCAGGAGAGGTAAGTATATCGAACAGTACTTGAGATATAATGGAGTTTCCTCCATTAGAAGTAATGATGTTCCGGGATCGCATCCTAACCTTCAAGAAATTGGAAGGTAAATGGATCCATAAGTCATGGACAAGGTTTAAAGAACTGATAATTTAATGCCCAACTCATGACATTCCCGACATAGCCCTCATTGACTGTTTCTACAGAAGTCTTGGTCCCGGAAATACGGTGTTGGTTGACCAACTCATTCCGGGAGGAATTGCAAAACAACCATATGTGATAGCAGCCCAACTGCTTGATCAAATGACTGAAACGAACCAAGAAGTAGAAAAGGACTTCATGTTGGCTGCACTAATGACTCAGATGGATGAGTTGGCCAAAAACATGGCGGAGATCGAAGTCCAATGCAAAAGGAATGATAAATACATCCCTCCTCATGAGCGAATAAGGCCAAAGGACAATGAGGTTAAACGCATTGGGGGAATGCTCTCAATCATTCTCCACAAGGTGACTGGGCAGGATAGAGAGCTGAAAGAAATGAAGGAGAGCGTCAAAGTGATGAAGCAAATGATTAGTTCTCATTCTAGATCTGTCCAGCTGCTCGAGAACCTTCTGAATCATGCGTTGACCCTTCTCAACTCGCAGTAAAACAGGGGGTTGCCTAGTGATACTATGGCTAACCCCAAAAATGAGGTTTGAGTGTTGACTTGTGTCGTACCACGACGTTAACTAAGGCATTGTTTGGGAGGCAACCCAAAACCCTTAAATGCTTTAGTTTTATTTTTGTAAATAATGGTGTGTTGGTTGTGCAGGTTTAAATGCGGAAAGTGTTTGGAAAATGCAGATTGGCAAGCAAATGGTCCAGTCGGCGTATCGCCGAAGAGGTCGGTGTGCCCGACTTGATTCACCGTTTGGCTCAACATAATTTCAACTCAGAGCCTGTAAAACTCGGCGACTCAAGAGCAGTTTGGCGAGTCGGCGACCACGATTAAGACCGCCGTCTTAACCCCCAAGAAAATGCAGGTCCTGTAGAAATTGGTGGGGTAAGTGACCATTCGGCACTTCGTCGAGTGGATTGGCGGACGCGACTAATGTCACTGAATGGTCGCGAACTGGACGGTTATATATGGCCAAAGGTCTTAAAAGTTTCAAACTCTTTACTTTCCCTCACTTTTAAACTTCACAAACTCACACCAAGTTATTATTCTCAATATTCTTGCTTTTCATTTCTATTTTGGTTCTTGATTGGTGCTCGAAACTAGGATTTCTTTTCCGCCTAGTAATTCAATCCTATTTAAATCGGCATCTAAGGTTGGTTTCCGAAACCCAAACACCTTTGAAAATTTTGTACTCATTTGCACTGATTGTATCTTAGTGATGTGTGTTGGGCCTCTCTAATAGGAATAAATTGTCTTAATGCCAATTTTAATTTAAAAAAATTACCCGTATTGCTTTGATCATCTAATGCCCGTATTTTGTGTGTTTTTAAATAATTGGAATTTTATTGGGTTGTGCTTGAATGTTTTTTAGATTTATTGGGTGAAGTCTAAGTAGCCCGTGTTTGCGCTAAATGATGTATATTGCTCAATGATAGAAAGGGTGACACCCTTCTTAAGGGCAATTGTCATCAAACGGACAAATTTGAGAAAAATGGAAGAAGTCTGAGTATTCCGAGGTGATGGGTGCTATGGGTCTGAGCCTAATTTAACTATTGCATATTTTGATTTTGTTTTCGGGGATTGCGGGGTTGAATTCGAGAAGGTGGATTGAAAATAGGCACGTTGGGTCGTTTGGCGAGCTGGGTCGAGCTCACCGAACCACACGGCGGTTTGTCTAATGAACCCATCTCACCTTTAATTTCATGCTATATGTGATGTTTGAGTCTGTAACTTTCGGCGAGAAGCCTGATGTCGCTGAAAGCACTCGGTGACTTGCCGAAAGTATGCTTGATCGCCCTTTGTTTGCACCCCTGAAACCCTTGTCGCACTGTAACTTTCGACGGACAAACCCTTGCTCGCTAAAAGTAGTCAGTGATTCACCGAAGGGGGCTTCCCATCACCGACTTGCCATAATTTTTTAGCCAATCCCTTCGGCGAGCCCGATTTAGCTCGCCAAAGAGGTTTGGCTACTCGCTGACTGGATCAGCGAGTCTGTCTGAAATGAATTTTCTGTCCTTAGGTTTGATTTTCTCATAATCTCTCCCAATCTTTTGCAGATATGGTACGCACAAATCTAACCATGCCACCCAATAAAACAACACATGGCATTAATATAAACGAAAGGGGATCAAATCTCCCACAAAAGAGAAGGCAAGAACTCCCACCGGGAGACAAAGGCAAAAGAAAGAAGCGCATAGCTAGGAAAGTAGTTGCTGACACCCGGGCTGATTATTCTGAACCAGAAGATGAGGATTTTTTGATTCACCGAAGGAATAGACACCAGGCTAGATCTCAAAACAGGTTCCCTCAGCTGCCACCCCTCCTAAAACAGGTTCAGTGCCAGCTCAAGCACCTCCAGTGACCCCTGCACTCCCTATCGCTCATCCACCTCGACTGCTAAACAGATTGAAAGGTGATGGGGTACGGACCATCCTAGAGGAGAAGTTGTTATCTACATAGTTCTGAAGGGAAAGTACCCCGATGTCAGGGACACCATCCACTACCATGAGTTTGAGCAGTTCACCAGGCCCCGAGGCCCTTACATTCCTTCCTGGGTCTGGGAATTCTATACAACTTATGGGGAGTTGGTGCTCAAAAGCAAGAAGAAGGCAGGAAAATTCAGACCGGTGAAATCGGTCATGGTCAGGGGCAAAGAAGTTGGGTGTGGCAGTGAATATATTAACACTATTTTGAATAGACCGCAGCACTCTGCACTTCCTTACAAGGGGTTGCCCATTGCTCAGTCCCTAGATGACTTGAAGGGTTGGTTGGCTCCTCTGATTTTTGACACCACCCCGAGGTGGATGGATACATGAGCTCCTATTGAGAAGAGGGACCTGAGCATTGCTGGTAGGTTCCGGTTTGGCTTTATCAGCAGCACCATAATGTCATCCTAGAACGAGTCCATTTTGCGCCATTCCAAAGCATCTTGCCTTGGCTCTATCATATCTAGGAAACGCATCAATCTAGGACTGCTAATTTCACAGGAGATGGCCATGAGAGCCAAACAGAAGTAGACTTTTTTGCCATTCCCAGTCCTGATCACTAAGTTGTGCCAGCGTGCCGGAGTACCTCAGGACACTGCGAGGCATATTGAGGTCACCCATTCATCGTCCACTGACATCCGAAGTATTGAGGTCAAGTACATACGAGAGGAGGCTGACGGGAGAAGAGTAGTTGCGGCAGATATTTCTCCGGATATGGACGTTGACTCGTTACCTGCAGAGGCATCTTTGCCTACTCCGGCCTCTGGGCCTTTAGGCACACCCGATCCTTCCTCTTCTTCACAAAGTCCCAGGTGCTTCCTTCTCCTCCCAGCCTATCAGGATTACTGAGGCCATGATCCTGAAAATGGGGAATCTTGCCTATTCAGCGGATGTGAGGGAGACTCCATTGGAGAGATCCATCCCAGGGATGATTGAGAGTGCTATCTTGGCGGTACTAACCCCCCTTAGGGTCTTTGTTAATAATCTGGCTACTGGAGTCATTGCTTGTGAGAGTAGACAGGGGAAGACATCCGAGGTTTCGACTTCGAAAGCCGAAATAGCATATTTGAGGAAGGATGTAGACCATTTGAAGTCTACCAACTTCACTTCATTAATTCAGGGTGCAGATGAAGAGGATGCTCCTGAGACCTCGGGGATGCCTCTGGCTACCACCGGAGTAGTACAGGGGGATGGCACAGCAAATGAGGAGTCTGATGCAGAGATCGACAAAGAGCATATAGTTGTACATGATGATGAGATGAGAGAGAGCCGAGAGGAGAGCATATTTAGAGATTTGTCAAATCTTGTGGAGATGGTTGTGCAGCCGGTGATTCATACATCGCCGACTTAGACGTCCACAGTAGCTCCTAGTGGATCTGGCACTGCTATTCCTCCTGAGGTTACTCCGGGCACTGATGCCCATATTCACAGTACCACACCGGGCACTGAGGCCCAGACAGATAGAGAGACTGCATAGACATGATCCTTTCTTTACCTCCCTCTTTGTCTTACTTACTTTTACTTTTGGATACTTTTATTCGCATCTGAGGACAAATGATTTTTGTTTGTGGTGGGGTGAGGCCACCTTTATGCATATTTGTTTTGTTTATATATTTGGGTTGAAATTTATAATTGTGTTAATACTGCATTTTTGTGGATATTTAAGCTTGTCGCTCCGTATTTTATATTGCAAAATGATTTTGACCCTTCCAAAAAAATTTGCCACCCCTTCTGTGTTGAATGTGGTTGTTCTTTCGCAAATTTGAGTATCGGTTCCGATCAATACCGATGACTTGAATAGTGCTCTTAATCGAACAAACATGAATGTGCGGCTACGATGAGGCCAAGTGAAGTTGCATAGACAATATTTGAACTTTTTGCATCTCGTTGTGACTAGCCAATTATTAAATCGAGTCTCTTGTGATGATCGTTGCACACTAGCGAGAGTGTGAAGTCTTATTGGACTTTAGTGTCGATGCCTTGTGCGATGAGCTTACTATGAACCATGTATGACAACACCTAGAATTTGCCCCATTGGTCCGATCGACTAAGTAAGGCTATCTTTTGATATGATCTTAGGCAACTTCGAAGAGTGTGTGCCTATTTGACATATACCTCTTTTGTGGCTTAGTTTGTGAGTGTGTGAACCTCTCTTGAACACCCCTTGAACCTTACCTTTCTTCGGAAGAAACTTGATGACAACATGACCTTTCTTGACCCATTACCCTTAATCCTCGTGAATCGTGGTTGTTAGGCCAAAAGCCTAAGTTGGGGTGTGGTGAAAAGAAAAGGGAAAGTCAAGAAGTGCAAGGAAAGTCTCCTTTAACTCATGGTGTTGAGAAAAATGGAACCTCTCCATATAAAAAAAAGAGAGAAAAAGAAAAAGAGTGAAAAATAAAAGTTGTGGAATAAAGTTGAAAAGTACAAAATAAATAGGGTTCCCAAACAATCCAAGGGAAGTGAATAATAGGATGACTTATGAGAACTAAAGAAAATGATGAAGGAAGAGGAAAGGAAGTGTTGTGAGCGCCACATTTCATGAGGATGAAAGTCACTAAGCCTAAATGACCATATATTTGCACTCAGCCCCATTACAAGCCTTGAAAAGACCTTTTTGATCTTGACTGAGCTGAAACAAATGTCGATTGGAAAATACGGGCAAACCTATGGGTAAAATTATGCATTGTGTTCCTCTTTTTGAGTGTTAGCATTGCATTTGATTCCAAAACTTTAAATTGTGAACCGTTGTGTGAATATGAAATCTTTCTTTGTGTGAGGGCATTTGAAAACTTTTGTTGAGCTTGAACTTGCATTATAAGCAAGTATTGTGATCATGAGATTCTTTGATAATGGTGAGTCACACCTTGAATCTTTGAGTGCACAATTGATCTTTGCATGAGTAAAGTGAGTCTTGTTGTGTGCATTCATGATTGATTCATGTGTAGCACTGTTTGAGACACCCTTTTTGAACAGCTGAACTCTAGTTTGCTTAAGGACAAGCAAAAGTTTAAGTTAGGGATGTTGATGAGTCCACAATTTGGACTCATTTAGGGATATATTTTGATAGAATTAGTGTGAAATGCATATTTTGTCTCTATATCTGATGAAAATCCTTAAGTTTCAGGTATTTGAGTTGAGAGACAAAGCATGGACACTATCGAGCAAAAGGAACAAAGTGGCTGAAAGAAGGAAGAAAAGATGGCCTGATGATCGCCTAATCCATTAGGCATGTCGCCGAAAGGCCTACAACCTCGCCTAATGTTCCAGTGTGCTTAGCCCTGAAGAAAGAGGTCTAGTCTGCAAGGAAAGGGAGCAGTCGACAAATCGCCTAGCAGTTCCGGGAAGCATCACCATATCGCCCAATGATTCAGAATGCGAAGATGTTGAAGGCAAAAGCTAAAAGGCGAGGTACTAGACCAAAGGGCAGATCGCCGAGTAGTTCGGTGATCCCGATTAACTGCGCCGAGTAGATCCTTCTCAGCACACTTTTTAACAGCTATAAATACCCAATTAAATCTGTAGCTTAGAATCTTCATCCTTGACGTGTTTAAAGACTTTATTTGTCGTACCTATTTGATAGTAACACCTTTTGGTATCGATTTTTATCTCTTTTTCATGTCTAGCTAAAACCCCCATTCTTGGGGTGTGATTTTGTGAATATGGGTTAGATTATCTGATGGGTATTGCTTATTGACGGTTTATTTGTTGTTTAAGTGTGATTTCAGTTAGTAGTTGTGTATGAACTTAATGGAAATGTAGTTGCAAATATGATTTCATTTTAGTATTTTTGGCTTGCTCGGGAGAGAGGTCATAAAACTAAGGCAACTAAATTGATAGCTGGTGGTATTGGGTCGACATGGATTCAGCTCGAGAGAGTGAATCCTAGACCTTCTCCCACATATTCAGCTCAAGAGAGTGAATCCTAGTCCTTCTCCCACATATTCAGCTCGAGAGAGTGAATGAGCTAAGGCAGAGGTTGTGCTTAAAGCGGCAACTCGATGTTCGAGAGAAACTGAGTTGAATCAGGGTAAGTTGCTCGAGAGAGAATTTACCCCCACTATAGTCTAGCCTAGTCACAAATGTTCATCAATTTACTATCAAAAGCATGTACCCGATAGTCTAGTCTATCCCGTATTCCTATCACATCCCAAGAATCCCGTCTCTCTTTCTAGTTTTCTTATACTTTTTACTGTTATTTTAGTTGTTTCTTGACTACAAACCCCCATTGATAATTGACGCTTGCGTCATCCCTTGTAGATTTAGTATGTATATACTCGATAATGTTATTCGCTACGGTTAACTTTAGCCTTTTTTGCGCTTAACCATTAATTTTCAGGAACCGCTCCCTTGGGACTTGACCCCAACCCATTCGGTTGGGTTATATTACTAATGTACGATCGTAGACACTTGAATTGGAAGTTGTGTCTTGAATACGCAAACATCACTCAACTGGATCAACGAGGTGTTAGATGCTGATCATGGTTACCTGCGTCTGCATCATAATAAGATGCATGCCAAGTGGCATCAGTACATTGATTGTATTAGTATGCAAGGGGAAATCTAAAACAAGACATAAGCTTGGAAGGAACTGAATAACTTACCTGGCTCAACTCAACTCAATTGAACTGATTTCAATATAAAGCAGTGTATATATATATATATATAGTATAAAGAAAAGCTTTAAAACATGGTTTTCATCTCTATGTATTTAGAAATACAATAATAACTCTGTATGTATGCAAAGATGCAATATGAACTCTATTTGTATATGAAAATACAAATATATCTAATGTATATAAAAATACATAATACTGTTGTGGGAGTTTCTCTAATCGACAACCATCACTTAAGAGCTATCGTGATGATACAGCTATGGGGTGCACTAGTGTTGTTAGTAAAGAAGAAAGATGGTTCTCTCAGAATGTGCATTGACTATAGGAATTTGAACAAGGTCACAATCAAGATTAAGTATCCCATCCCTAGGATTGATGACTTGTTTGACCAACTTCAGGGTGCTAGTCATTTCTCAAAGATAGACTTCAGATCGGGTTATTATCAGCTTAGAGTCAGAGATAGTGACATTCCCAAGACAGCCTTCAGAACTCGGTATGGTCAATACGAATTTGTAGTTGTGTCATTTGGACTAACCAATGCTCCTGCAGCTTTCATGGATTTGATGAACAGAGTGTTCAAGCAGTACTTAGACTTGTTCGTTATCATCTTTATTGATGATATCCTCATTTACTCTAGGAATGAGGAAGAACATGCGAGTCATTTGAGAGTTGTTCTGCAAACTCTCAAAGATTGCCAGTTATTTGCAAAATTTAACAAGTGTGAGTTTTGGTTACAATCAGTTGCCTTTCTTGGGCATATTGTGTCTAGTGAAGGAATTCGAATAGATTCCTAAAAGATAGAAGCAGTGAAACAATGGTCCAAACCTACCTCTGCTACAGATATCAGAAGTTTCTTAGGTTTAGCAGGCTATTACAGACGGTTCGTGGAAGGATTTTCATCCATAGCCTCACCATTGACTAGGTTGACTCAGAAGATGGTCAAGTTTCGATGGTCAGATGATTGTGAGAAAAGCTTCGCAGAATTGAAAACTAGGTTGCCTATAACTCCTGTCTTGACTCTACCAGAGGGTTCAAATGGTTATGTGATCTATTGTGATGCATCCGGGGTCGACCTAGGTTGTGTACTGATGCAGCGAGGTAACGTTATAGCTTATGCTTCTAGAGAGCTTATGGTACATGAGAAGAATTATCCGACTTATAACCTCGAGCTTGCAGCAGTTGTGTTTGCACTCAAGATTCAGAGACACTACTTGTATGGTGTTCATGTAGATGTGTTCACAGACCATAAGAGCCTCTAGTATGTATTCACCAAGAAAGAGTTGAATCTTTGCCATAGAAGGTGGCTTGAGTTCCTCAAAGATTATGATATGAGCGTGCATTACTATCCAGGTAAGGCAAATGTAGTAGCAGATGCTCTTAGCATATTATCCATGGGTAGTGTAGCACATGTTGAGGAAGAAAGAAAGGAGATAGCAAGGGATGTTCATAGACTTGCTCGCATAAGAGTTCGCCTTATGAGCATATCAGATGGTGGTGTGACGGTTCAGAATGGGGCAGAATCTTCCTTGGTAGTGGAAGTTAAGGAAAAGAAAGACAGTGATCCGATATTACTTGAACTCCAGGGTGCAGTCCGTCAATAGAGAGTTAAGGTATTCTCCCAAGGGGGAGATGGTGTGCTTCGCTATCAAGGTCGATTATGTGTTCCTAATGTGGGCGAGTTGAGATAGCATATTCTTGCAGAAGCCCATAATTCCATATATTCTATACATCCAGGTGCCACTAAGATGTACCGCGATCTGCGGGAAGTCAATTGGTGGAATGGTATGAAAAGAGACAGCAAATTTTGTGGCCAAGTGTCCCAATTGCCAGCAAGTCAAGGTAGAACATCAGAAACCAGGAGGCATGACTCAAGAGATTGACATTCCTACTTGGAAGTGGGAAGTGATCAACATGGACTTCATCACAGGTTTACCTCGTACTCGCAGACAGTATGACTCAATTTGAGTGATTGTTGATAGGGTTACTAAGTCTTCTCGCTTTTTGGCGGTCAAGACTATAGATTCGACAGAAGATTATTCCAAGCTTTACATTAATGAGATTGTGAGGTTGTATGGGGTTCCTTTGTCTATCATCTCAGATAGATGTCCTCAGTTTACCTCTCATTTTTGGAAGTCATTTCAGAAGGGTCTTGGTACTCAGGTTAACCTTAGCACAACATTTCATCCACAAACGGATGGTCAGGCAGAGCGTACCATTCAGACCTTAGAGGACATGTTAAGAGCCTGTGTGATTGACTTCAAGGGTAGTTGGGATGATCATCTTCCTCTTATTGAGTTCGCCTACAACAATAGTTACCATTCCATCATTCAGATGGCCCCTTTTGAGGCATTGTATGGGCATAGATGTAGATCTCCAGTTGGTTGGTTTGAAGTAGGTGAAGCATCCTTGATAGGAACAGATTCAGTCCTTGATGCTATGGAGAAAGTGCAACTCATTAGAGATAGACTTAAGACTGGCCAGAGTCGCCAGATGTCTTATGCAGATGTGAGAAGAAGGGAACTAGAGTTCCAAGTTGATGATTGGGTTTTCCTGAAAGTGTCACCTATGAAGGGGGTTTTGAGATTTGGCAAGAAAGGGAAGCTCATTCCCAGATATGTAGGCCCTTACCGGATCTTGAAAAGGATTGGTAAAGTAGCTTATAAGCTCAGTCCCAGTCTTTCACATTTCACTTTTGAAGAAGTGTGTGGGTGATCCAGTATCCATAGTGCCATTAGAGACAGTGGCTGTAAAAGATAGCCTTTTTTATGAGGATGTACCAGTTGAGATTCTTGATCGTCAAGTTAGAAGGTTGAGAAACAAAGAAGTCGCTTTAGTCAAGGTTTGGTGGAGGATTCAGTCCGTAGAGAGAGTTACTTAGGATGCAGAAGTGGCTATGAAAGCCAAGTATCCTCACCTCTTTCCTTCTGATTCCACTCCAAATGAGGTAATAGTTCCTCTTCAATTTTTCAGTCACTCATGCGTAAATTCAGTCTTAGAATCATGTTCCTTCAATTTGTACTTGCATTTTCAGCGTATTTGCATGTTTTTGGAACTCAGTTGAGTCATAAATCCAGTTCTCAGTGTTTAGTGGTAGGGAATGCAGCCCTTTCCCTCTATTTCAGCTAGTTTAGTCTTCATTCGAGGATGAATGTTCTCAAGGGGGAGATAATGTAATATCTCGTATCAGAAAACAGAACTTAATGCAGATTTCCAGAAGTTGCTGGTGCAACCCACGGACCGTAGGGTGACCCACGGTCCATGCTGGTGGTCCATGGTTCGCATCTGCAACCATCCCCAAAAATTCAGCCAAAAACCATTCTAAGGCATGACCCACAGACTGACTTGACGGATCGTCGATCAGTCCGTAGGTCAAGGCCCTCAGAACTTGGTCTCTAAAGTAAATCAACGGACTGACATGACGGATCATGAATCCATAGACGGATCGTCGATCAGTCCGTAGGTCGAGACCCTCAGAACCTGGTCTCTGAAGTCATCGACAGACTGAAAGGACAAATTGTGGATGCATCGACGGATCGTCGATCAGTCCATAGGTCGCTTCAGCAGATTTTAAGTCAAGGTCATTTTGGTCTTTTCCTATTTCGTTGGACCCCTAAGCTACGTCGTTTAGGCCCTAAATTAGGAGGTTTTAGTCAGTTTAAGCCTAGAATCATAACTAGAACTTACCTAAGTCAAATCATTAATCAAAACTTAGAAAAATTAGAACTCTAAGAGAAGAAAGAAGTCAAGAACCCTAGTTCAAGGACGCAACAAGTTTTCTTCAGTTCCGCCCATAAATCAAAGGATTTCTCCGTGAAATCCGTCACTAGGTATGTGGGATTTCACTAGTGGGTTCCTTTTACCCATTAGGTCCCTAGTTTTCAGTCAGTTTCTTGATTCCCTTATTATGACTAGACCTAGGGTTTCTTGAATATTAGAATTGTTGGGTTCCTAGCTATTAGAGTGATCCAAATCAGATTAGTATGTTAATATTCAGTTTATTGCATGAATTTCAGAACCCTAGCTATGTATTTCTTTAGTTCTTGAATTACACATGCTAGGTCAGATATTTCAATGTTCAGTCATACATGCCTCAGTTTATGAATGCATCATTATCAGATTAATTGTTGCATTCTTAGTTTTGCATGTTCAGTTTGAGCTATCCAATAACTTACAGAAATTCAGTCATAATGTGTTAATCACTTAATTCATGGGAGTAGCATAATACCGAGTTGGACTAGGGTTCAGCGTACCCATATAGTCCCAGAACTACGAGCCACGAAAGTGTAAGTCCCCTATGTAGGCAACATCAGTTTAGTGATCACGCTAGCTATGCCTCTATACCTTTGGCGGGGTATATTGGGTCCTCTCGATGGGGCGTATACATCGGACTCCATATTTAGCTCATGTGGTTTTATTGTCGGTTATTAGTAGCTCCCACAGTTCAGTCAGATTCTATTGCATTGACCATTTATCAATATACCCAATATTCAGTTTCACAATGTTATAAATTGGTCACTGCATTCAGTTATCTCATCATTCAGTATCTATATCATGTATAGATTGTTTCATTGCTTTATTGGTTTGTTCAGTTATATGTTATTTCAGCTTTACTCTATCCTGCATGCTCAGTACCTTTCAAGTACTGACGCATACGTGCGCTACATCTTCTCGTGATGTAGGTTAAGGTTCTCAGCATCCAGATCAAGCTTAGGTTTATTCCCGATCTTCAGTTCAGCAACATCAGTGGTAAGTCCTCATTCTTCGAGGACTAGTGACATGTTTATCTTTATCGCTTTTAGTCTTTAGCTTCAGTTTTGCTAGACCTAGTTGGGGCATGTCCCAACATTGCTAGTCAGTTTAGAGGCTTATTTCAGACATAGTTAGATACAACTTAGTATTGAGTTAGTATCTTCTTTGTATTAAACTCATCAGTTTTCATATATCTCAGTTATAGTATATGGGTATTCCCCATCTTTTCATTTTGTTTATGATTATAGCTTCCGCATCAGTTTATTATCTTTAGTATGCTTATGATCATGCCAGCAGGGTTAGCTTGGGATCACTTGTGGTCCTAGGTCCCGTTTTCGCATCTCGGGGGTAGCTCAGGGGGTGACAAATCTGAACAAGAATCTCCTCATAAGATAAGCTATCCTTGATTCTAATATCTTCAGTTGGTATGATAAGTGAAGGATCTCCCATGTACTTCTTCAACATGAAAACATGAAATACCGGATGAACCGCTGCTAACTCTTGTGGTAGCTCTAACTCATAAGCTACTTTATCAATCCTCTTGGATATTCTGTAAGGGCCAATATACCGGGGACTAAGCTTCCCCTTCTTACCAAATCTCATAATGCCCTTCATGGGTGAAACTTTTAAATACACCCAATCATCAACTTCAAACTCTAACTCCCTTCTCCTAACAATAATGTCGGATTTCTGACGACTATGCGTCGTCTTCAACCTCTCTTGAATCACTTTCACTTTCTCCATAGCTTGATGAACCAAGTCTGGTCCTATCAACCCAACCTCACCAACTTTAAACTATCCAATAGGAGATCTACATTTTCTCCCATAAAGAGCCTCATAAGGAGCCATTTGGATGCTGGAGTGGAAACTATTGTTGTAAGCAAATTCAATAAGAGGTAAGTGATCATCCTAATTACCTTTGAATTCAATCATGCAAGCCCTCAACATATCCTCTAAGGTCTGAATAGTGTGCTCTGCTTGCCCATCTGTCTGAGGGTGAAAGGCAGTACTTAAGTTCACCTTTGAACCTAAGC
Organism: Solanum gracilifrons; assembly: GCA_029582605.1. NCBI lineage: Eukaryota > Viridiplantae > Streptophyta > Magnoliopsida > Solanales > Solanaceae > Solanum > Solanum gracilifrons. The sequence continues at coordinate 5,890 of JAJOOH010014750.1, read as the reverse complement.
CTTTTTGGAATGACTTCTAAAACTGTGCAGTAAATTGTGCACCTCTATCTGATATAATCGAAACAGGAAATCCATGAAGTCTTACTACCTCTTGAATATATAACCTGGAATAATCCTGTGTTGAATGGATAGTCTTTACCTGCAAAAAGTGGGCTGATTTTGCCATTCTATCAACAATCACCCAAATTGAATCATGCTGCCTGCGAGACCTTGGTAAACCAGTGATGAAATCCTTATTAATCATCTCCCACTTCCATTCTAGAAGTTCTATATTCTGAGCCATACCGCCTGGCCTTTGCTGCTCTACTTTAACTTGTTGGCAATTCAGGCACTTGGCAACAAATTCTACAATGCCCTTCTTCATACTATTCCACCAATAGACTTCTCTCAAGTCGCGATACATCTTTGTGGAACCCGGATGAATGGAATATCTAGAGCTATGAGCTTCCTCCATGATCCTCTTTTGGAGTCCATCCACCATTGGTACACACAATCTACCTTGATATCTCAATACTCCATCTCCCCCTTGTTCAAAAGCTAATACTTTTTGCTTATGAATATTTTCCTTCAATTCAAGAAAAATAGGATCTTGGTCTTTCTTCTCTTTTACTTCTAACACTAATGATGATTCAGCCCCATTCATCACCACTGCAACTCCTTCTGTGGAATCCATTAGTCGAACTCCTAACCGTGCAAGTCTATGCACATCTTTCGCTAACTCTCTCTTTTCTTCCTCAACATGGGTGGTACTACCGATAGACTACCTGCTTAAAGCATCAGCAACAACATTATCCTTACCTGGGTGGTAAAGAATACTCATGTCATAATCCTTGAGTAATTCCAACCACCTCCTTTGTCTGAGATTAAGCTCTTTCTGAGTGAACACATATTGAAGACTCTTGTGATCAGTGAATACATCAACATGAACACCATACAAATAATGACGCCATATTTTCAGAGCAAACACTACAACAGCCAACTCTAGATCATGGGTTAGGTAATTCTTCCCATGAACTTTCAACTGTCTGGAGGCATAAGCTATAACTTTGCCATTTTGTATTAGTACACAACCCAAACCAACTCTAGACGCATCACATTATACAACAAAACCTTGTGTACCTTCTGGTAATGTCAAAACTGGGGCAGTAGTCAACCTCTTTTTCAATTCCTGCAAGCTTTTCTCAGAAGCTTCAGACTATTGAAACTTCACTGTTTTCTGAGTCAACTTGATCAAAGGAAATGAAATAGATGAGAATCCCTCTACGAACCTTCTATAATAGCTAGCCAAACCCAAGAAATTCCTAATATCAGTTGGAGATGTGGGTCTAGGCCAATTCTGCACTGCCTCTATTTTCTGGGTATCAACTCTAATTCCATCACCGGAAACTATGTGGCCCAAGAATGCCACAGACTCCATCCAAAACTCACATTTAGAGAATTTAGCATATAACTCCTTATCCTTTAGAGTTTGGAGAACTAATCTGAGATGACTAGCATGATCTTCCTCATTCCATGAATCGATTAGTATGTCATCAATGAACACGATAACAAACATATCTAAATAAGGCTTGAATACTCTATTCATAAGATCCATAAACGCTGCATGTGCATTAGTTAAACTGAACGACATGACCAGAAACTCATAATGAACATAACGGGTCCTGAACGCTGTCTTAGGAATATCACATTCCTTTACTTTCAACTGCTCTTTTAACTCATTTAACTCTGGTGCCATCCTATATGGCGGAATAGATATAGGACGAGTATGTGGAAGAAGGTCTATACCGAAGTCTATTTCTCTCTCAGGAGGGACTCCGGGAAGATCATCTGGAAAGACTTCTGGAAACTCTTTTACTACTGAAACTGACTGAATATGAGGTATCGCAACACTAGAGTCATTAACTCAGACTAAGTGATATACACACCCCTTAGAAACTAACTTTCTTGCCTTAAGGTACGAAATAAAATGACCCTTACGCACTGTTGAACTGCTCTTCAACTCTATAACTGGTTCACTGGAAACTGGAACTTGACTACTCGAGTTCTAAAATCTATTGATGTATAATAGGCATGAAGCCAGTCCATACCTAGAATGATATCAAAATCTACCATGTCTAACTCAACTAAGTCAGCCATGGTACTCTTGTGATTGACGGAAACGGAACAATCACGATAGACTCTTCCTGCTAGAATAGACACACCAACAGGTGTAGAAACACTGAAGGGGTCAAGAAGTTGCTCAGGAAGAACATCAAAATGGAAGACATGGATCATACCAGTGACAACATTTGGTGAATCCTCTTGCTCTTGGTGACTAGTGATGGTATAAAGACGGTTTCCTCTTTCGCATGCACCTAAAGTAGCTCCTCGAGATTCAGCTCTATTTGGTGGAGCAACTGAAGAAGACTGGGCTTTATTGCCCCCATTAACATTTCTCTACTTGTTCTTGTGACACTTTCTCATAAAATGACTATTCTGACCACACTTGAAGCAATCGGTGGAGCCATCACGACACGCCCCTGAGTGGCTCCTACCACACTTAGCACATGCAGGAGTCTTAGTACCCGATTGTGCCTTACTACCTTGCAAATGCGTAAGTCTAGCTCTGAAGTTCTGAGAATTTTGACTATTGTACTCACATTTGTTCCTTGGTGCAGGTGCACTAGCAGATGATGGAGCATGTCCTTTCTGCTTATGTTGGAAAGAAGAACGGTTCACATTACTCTTCTGTTGCCCGGATTCATTCCCTGATGTCTTAGCCCTCTTATTCTTAAACTTTTCTCTATCCTTAAACTTGTCCCCCTCAACTTGTTGCACATGGACCATTAGTATTGCTATGCCCATGTCACCTATTAGCATGGTTGCCTTACTTTCCTTACTTGAAAGACGAGTCAACCCAACAACAAATAAACTCACCTTTCTCATCATGTCACGAACCATCTATTTGCTTCTCTTAGCTCATGAGGAAAGAAATGCCTCATGAAGGCACTCTCGACCTTAGGCCAGCTCACAATTGGTTACGCGTAAGCACGAGTTAGAAAGAAACTTTTTATAGATATACACTCTATTGCACGAAATGAGTATGAAAGAAGTGAAGGAATTCCTAAATGTTGCAGTCTCCTAATTATAGATGTTGCGCGCTTCACGCCGATAACTAGGACTCTACATACATGGCTTCATAGACTCCCTAGGACTCTTGAACTCTGCGCTCTGATACCAAGTTTGTCACGCCCCGAGCCTACACCATGGATGTGGCCGGCACTCAAGAACCATTGTTGGCCCCAAGCGAACCATTGGCCTAGCTTACTTACTCAGCAGAAGACTTAACTCAACAAAGATAAATCTATGTAACAAACTGGAATGTTACAAAGGAACATTCAACTGGCAATTAAGGCAAACTCAAGTCTCAACATAGGATAATGACAATGAAAAGACTAAAGAACTAACATATGACTGTCTATGAAACATCTAAAACAACTGAGATGGATGTCGGGACAAGACCCCCGATCATCCTAACAAATGAAATACTAAAATCAAATTATAACAAAGGAGCCCTTCGAAAAGCAAGGAGGCTCACCAACTGACTCTGAATGCTCAACTAGATCAACAAGGCACTGGATGCTAATCCTGGTTACCTGTGTCTGCATCATAATAAGATGCAGGCCAACTGACATCAGTACATTGATTGTACGAGTATGCGAGGGGAAATCTAAAACAAGACATAAGCTTGAAAGGAACCGAAGAACTTACCTGGCTCAACTGAACTGAATTGATTTCAATAAAAAGCAGTGTATATATATGCAGTATAACGAAAAGCTTTAAAACATGGTTTTCAACTCTGTGTATTTAGAAATACAATAATAACTTTGTATGTATGCAAAGATACAATATGAACTCTGTTTGTATATGAAAATACAAATATTTCTGATGTAAATAAAAATACATAATATTGTTGTGGGAGTTTCTCTAACCGACAACCATCACTTAAGAGCTATCGTGATGATACAACATTTTGCCTCACGCTATCAGGGCCATCCTATACCTTGCCAAAGGTATAGAACCTGAACTACTAAGTGGATCTACTAGTCTATGCTGAAAAGCACTAAAGGAATCATCTAAAAAAATATGACCCTTTTCTTCCCATGGTGGCTACATGGTTTATGGGGGTTATGAGTTGTCTGAACACTCCTCATATCGGTGTTCAATACTAATCCCAAAATATACTATCTCTTTATGTTTTAAAAGCATAACTTCTTTCTGTGATTTGAGATAATTGCTCAAAGGCTATCTTGGAATTCTCAGTTTCCCTTCTTGCTTAATTGTGAAAGCATTTACTCTTTTCTGAAACTAGCTCAAAGGCTCTTTGGAAATCTTAGTTTCCGTTCTTATTTAAATGTCAAAACATTTAAAACTCTTTGGAAATATATAGTCCCCATATACTTTTGAAGAAATGAACTTCAACTTTACTCTTTACTGAACTCAAAACTCAAGTTTTAAACCAAAGTTAAATCGTTTGTAAAAGACTTTTGGAAGACTCTATGAACTTCTCTTGGATTGACTCTTAACTGCTCTTGACTTGACTCTTAATTGATCTTGACTTGACTCTTAACTGATCCTTGAATTGAATTATGGATTCAAGGATTGAGATTTGTGATATGAATGATCTCATGATGTTTAGGAGTATTTTTAGATAGCTAAACATGAGAAAATAACAAGAATTCATTGTCTGAAAGCTGGTCCGCAACGCGGAGATGTATTTTAATTTTGGTCGTGAAAATACATTTTGAGGCAGAGAGGTCCGTGTCCTCGCCACAACGTGAAGGGGAAAATTTCTCATCTGAGGAACAGGTCCGCGATGCGGACCTGGTACCCAGTTTCTGCCCGACTTGTTCCTTCTTCGTTTTTCAAATCTAAACCCTTTAAACTCGATTGGTTCTTTCCCCAAACACTTAGAATCATCAATACCCTCAATATACATCAGATTCTACTTGAAAAAAACAACTAATAACATGAATCAATCTCAAGAAAACTCCAATCAACACAACCCACAAGAATTCAACGAATTTCATCAAGAACTCAAGGATTTACTTTCAAATCTAATAATTTTGCTGAAATTGAATCATGATTGGCGCATGGGTGAACTAAACCAACACTATGTGATCTCACATACCTCGTAGGGATCACCCCTTGACGAAATCCACAAGCGATTCTTGAATATCTTGACGATTCTTGCTCCTTCTCCTCTTTTCTCCTCTTCTTTTCTCCTCTCTCAAAACAGTAACTCTTTCTCCAATTTGCACAAACTGAAACAATTCAGTTTTTACCCTTAATTAACCCACTAAAACGAATTAAAATAATAAGGTATGAAAAAGACCAAAACACCCTTTAAAAATCCGGGTTGGACAATTCCTTATCTGAACAGCCCAACTTCCAATGGGCATAACTCACTCATACGAACTCGGAATCGCGCAAAATTGGCGGCGTTGGAAATATTATTCCAAGATATTTCCTAAGATATCTGGAAACACACCTAACTCATCCTGAGTTAGAAGTTATGGTCGTTTGAAGTTGACCAGATTTATATATTCTTTCCAAATATGACTATTTCCGATTTTAAACATCTTTCTATTTCTCTCTACTTGCGGGGTGTTACAGAAATGCAACCCTACTTCAGAGCGCATGTTGAATCTACTCAAAACTTAATTACTCTTTTGTGTCTACATCTAAAGAAGACTAGCATTACCACAAACTCAAATCTTTACACGTACTCATAATTAGAGGTCAAGAATCTTACGAGACAAAAGAATTATTGGTATTCTCATTTTAATATATATTTCTTATACTTTCATTATATTTATCTATTATATTGCTTATGGATATGTGTATATAT
>JAJOOH010014749.1:0-19548 GCA_029582605.1 Solanum gracilifrons | reverse complement strand
CTCTTCTCATCTCTTATTTCTCATCTATCTTACTTTTGTGTTGTTTCATTCCGCATTTTATTTCAATTGGTTTCATCCCCAATTGGACCCTTATCAATGATGCCACCTAGAATTTTCCCCGTTGTTCCGGTTAATTGAGTGATGCAAGCACTTGAAATGATCTTAGGCAAGAATTTTGAATAGTGAACCAACTTGACAGTATACCTCTTTTGTGGCAAACCTTGTGAGATGTCTGAACCTTGCTTGGCCCCTTTTGAGCCTTACCTTTTTTCTTGGAAGAAATTTGAGCAATTATGGCCTCTCTTTATCCATTCACCCATAAATTTCATGAATTATGGTTTGTTTGTAAAGCCAACTTAGGCAAAAAGCCTAAGTTGGGGTGTGGTGAAAAGAGAAGGAAAGTCAAGAAGTGTGAAAAATCCCCCTTTGTGTAGGGATTTCTTTGAAAAAGATGGAACCCCTCAATGTAAAAGAAAAAGGAATGAAAAAGAAGAAAGAAAAGAAAAAGACCGAAAAAGTTGTGAAATTAAGTAGTGAAAATTGCAAAAAAAAAATGAGGTATCCGGTGGTTCATACGAAGTTGAATAATGGGGCAGATTATGAGCATGTTTGAAATGTTAAATAAAAGGAGGAAAGTGATGTACAAACCATACTTCATGAAGGTAGAATCCACTAAGCCTAAATGAACATACCTTTGCACGCAGCCCCGTTACAAGCCTTGAAAAGACCTTTGTGATCTTGAGTGAGCTGAAATGAATGTGGATTAGAAAATACGGGCAAACCTATAGGTGAAGTAATGCATGTGTTCATCTTTGTCAGTGTGAGGGTTGTATGTGATTTTGGGAATTTAAATTGTTGAGAAATTTTGTGTGACTGTGGAATCATCTCTATTGTGAGGACATGTCAATACCCTTGTTGAGCTTGAACTTGCATTTGAGGCAAGTATTGTGAGCTTGACTACTCTTGATGATGGTAAGTCACAATTTGAAACTTTAAGTGCACGATTGATCATTGTATGAGTCTTATGCAGCACTATTTGTAGACATCCTTATTGAACTGTTGATCTTGAGTTTTACTTGAGGACAAGCAAAAGTTTAAGTTGGGGGTGTTAATGAGTTCGAGATTTGACTCATTTAGGGCTTTGTTTTGATAGTATAAGTGTCCTCAAATGCATATTTTATGCTCTAAATTGATGTTAAAGTGTTGATTTGCAGCTATGAAGGCTAAGGAGCAAGGCAAGGACATGATCGGACAAAAAGGAACTAATGATCTGAAGAAGTAAAGAAAAAGAAATATTGACGATCACCAAGACCACTTGGTGCACCGCCGAGTGGCTTTGTAGCTTGCCCAAAGTTCCATCATGCTAGCCCTGGCAAAGAACCAAGTTGGAGACAAAAATGGGCATTCAGCGGATCGTCGATCGGTTCCGCGACAATAAATTGGATCGCCCAAAGTTACAGGACCTGAGATGTGATGGGTCCACAAATTGGACTCATTTAGGGCTATAGTTTCATAGAAATTGTGTCCTCAAAGGCTTATATTATCTCAATATCTGATGAAAACCTTTAAGTTTCAGGTATTTGATGTTTGAAGGACAGCATGGACAATATGTCGCAAAAAGGAATGAAAAGGATGAAAAGAACGAAGAAATGAAGGCCTGAGGATCGTTGAGTCCACTGGGCGAATCGCCGAAGGGTCTTTACTTCGTCTTTTGTTCTAGTGTCCTAAGCCCTGAAGGAAAGGATCAAGTTGGTGGAAAAGGAAGCAGTCGGCGCATCGCTGAACAGTTCCACAGAGCAGTAACATGTTTCCCAATGACCCAAAGCATGACGATACTGAAGGCTGATGCAAGACGGCGAAGAACTACACCAAAGAGTGAATCGCCGAGTTGATCGGAGATTCTGACTAACGACGCTGAATGATCTGCTGCAGCATAAAACTATGAAAGCTATAAATAGTAATTAGAGTTGTAGTTTTAGGGGTCGAACAATTAATATAATTTTCAAATAGAATAGTACTTCTTTTGATATTTTTGCTCTAAGTTTAAGAGGGTTTCGAAGACTTGAAGAAAAAGAGTGTTTCATCTCTAAGGATTTAGACTTAGGTCTCTTGGATACTTAATTTTTGGCATGTAACAAGACTTATATCTTGATACCCATTTGAATGCAATCTCATTTAGGTACAAATTTCTATCTCTTGGTGGCCAAAAACCCCAATTCTTGGGGTATGATTTAGCGAATATGGGTTAAGATAATTGTTGGGTCTTGCTTGCTGATAGTTTAAATGTAGTTTAATGGTGATTTCATCTAGTAGTTGTGGTTGAATCTAATGGATTTGTAGTTGCAAATAAAAGTTCACTCATGTGTTTTCGGCTTGCTCGAGAGAGAAGTCACTATACCAAGACCACTAGATTGATGCCCTAAGGAGTGGGTCGACATGAGGCTCAGCCCGAGAGAGTGAGCCCTAGTCCCATATCCTAACACTCAGCTCGAGAGAGTGAGTGGGCTAAGGCGTAGGCTGGTTTTCATGCGGTAAGTGGGTGTCCGAGAGGAACCCATTTGAAACGGGGTAAGTTGCTCGAGAGAGAGAACTTATTTCCACATAAAGCTTAGCCTAGTAACTTTTACTCTATAAATTTTCGATCGAACGCATCTACCCAATACTTTGGATAAACCCGTATTCCGGTCACATCCCAAGAATCCCCCTCTCATTGCTTAGATTTCCTTGTTGATTTCGCTAATTTTTTTTCTTACTTGTGTTAAAACCCCAATTTGATATTTGACACTTTCGTGTCACCCCCTTAATTTACTATGTTTTTACTAGTTAATGTATATAGCTATGACTAGTTAGAATGAAATTTTATTTTTCTACCAATTCTCAAAACCACTCCTTTGGGAAGATCCCAACCCTTGGTTGGGTTACTATACTATTGCACGATCATAGACACCCGAACTATAAGACGTGTCGTTGATTATGCAAACATCAAAATGGCATCGTTGCCGGGGAGTGGTGTTATTTGAAGAATTTTTAGATAAGTAGAATTTTTGTTTTTAATAGTTGTAGTTTTACTTACTTTATTTTTAGTTTTGTTTTTTCTTCTCTTTGTTGTATGCAGAAACCCTGAGCATGGCTGAGGGAAATGGTGACAACTCGGCTGAGACGAGCCAAGGAGTCGAGAGGGAGTTTGAGTTGGCCACACTAGTAACTCAGCTGCACGAGTTGTCCACCAAAATAACAAAGGTCGAAAATTAGTGCATGAAGGTACATACCCCCTCACGAGATGAAGCAATCTAGAGACAGGGGGAACAATCGTGTCGAGGACATACTTCAAATCATTCTCCGAAAGGTCTCCGAACAAGATCGAATATTGGAAGAGATGAAGGAGAGAATTGAAGTGTTGAATCAAATAGTTGTCTCTCACTCTAAATCGATCCAGCTGATCAGGACACTCCTGAATTATGAGGTGCCTCCTCTTCACTCAAATGAATTATTGGGGCTACCTAATAACACTAGGGATAACCCAACCAATGGGGAGTGAGTAACGACTCGCGTCGTACCACGACGTTAAATTAGGCGTTTCGTGGGAGGCAACCCAAGGTTTTAAATGCTTTAATTTAATTTTATAAGTAATGGGGTGTTAGTGGTGCAGGTTTGAATAAGGAAAGTGGTGAAAAATACAGTTTGGCGCAAAAAAGATTAGTCGGTGAATCACTAAAGAGGTCAGCGTGTATGACTTGACCTACCGTTTGGCTCAATTCAACGCTAAGTCAGAGCTTGTAAAACTCGGCGGACTTACGAAGCAGTTTAGCGTGTCGCCGACCTGATCGGCGACCTCAATGTAGACCGCCGTCTTGACCACCAAGAAATTGAGAGAAATTTAGCAATCGGCGGGGCAGGTGATCACTCGGCGAATCGCCGAGTAAATCGGCGAGTACGACTAACATCGCCGAACATGCGCAACTTGGATGGTTTATAATGGCCAAGAAACTTCAAATTTGAAATTCTTCACTTTCCCTCGCTCTTAAACCTCTTAAATTCACACTAAGGTAGTATTTATTTATTTTTTCCCTTTTACTAGCATTTTAGTTAGTTGATTTGTGCTCGGAATTGGAATACTTTGCCGCCTAGCTTTTCAATCGGCATTAAAGGTTAGTCCCTAAAACGCTGAGTTTATTGTTGAAAACCTTGTACTCTTTTGCAATAATAGTATCGTATTGATGTGTGTTGGGCCTCTCTACTAGAATTAGAATATTTACATGCCTATTTCAATTTAAAAATCTTCTCCGTAGTGTTTTGATCGTCAAATGCCCGTATTTGTTGTGGTTCTAATTTAATGAAATCTCATTGGGTTGTGATTGTTTCTGGTTCAATTGATTGTGTGAATTATGAGTAGCCCACGTTTGTGCTAAAATGTAGAAAATTTGTGCAATGATAGAGCGGGTGACACCACTTTTATGAGCAAATATCGTCAAAATGGCCAAATCCGGCAAATCCGGGAGAAGTCTGAGTATTTTGGGGTGATGGGTAGTATGGGTCTTTGTTAAATTTCATGAGTGCATGCTTTGAATTCAATTTCGGGTTTTGTGGAGTTGATTTCGAGATAATGGGTTGAAAATGAGCATGTTGGGTCACTTGGCGAGCTGAGTCGAGCTCGCCAAATCACCCAGCGGTTCACCAATTTGCTTCATCTCGCATTGAATTTCGTTTCAAAACTGGATGTTTGAATCTACAACGTTCGGCGAGAACTTGTGGGTTGCCGAAAGTACTCTTTATCGCTTTTTATTTGCACCTCTGAGACTCTTATGCACTGTACCTTTTAGCGGGCATGCACTTGCTCACCGAAAGTAATTGGTGATTTGCCGAAAGGACTCTCTTATGGCCCACTTGCCTTAATTGTTTAGCCAACCTCATCGCCGAGCCAGACATAGCTCCTCAAAGCGGTTCGGCGACTCGCTGACTGGATCGGCAAGTTTGTCTGCAATAACTTTTCTGTGCTTTCATTTGAGTTTCTTCTCGATCTTTTGCAAATATGGTACACACCAATCTAACCGAGCCACCTCAGAAAAAGGCAAGGGGAATTACAATAAATGAAGGAGGATCACGTCCTTCACAGAAAAGAAAGCAAGATCTCCCACCAGGAGATAAAGGCAAATGGAAAAAGCATATAGCAAGGAAAGGACTAGCTATTGAGCCAGATTTATCTGAACCAGAGGATGAACAGCCTCTGATCAACCGAAGGGATGCGCTGCAGGCTAGATCTCAGTCCACAGCCACCAGTCCTCCCTCAGCTGCCGCTCCTCCTACTACAGACTCAGTGCCATCCCAGGAACCCTCAATACCTCCTGCACTTCCTATAGTTCCTCCATCGAGGCTATTAAATAGATTGAAAGGTGATGATTTACGGACCATCATAGAGGAGAAATTACTATCCTTGGAGGGCCTAGAAGGCAAGCATCCTGAAATGCTTGAAACTCTCTGATACCATGGATTTGAGTAGTTAACGACACCTCGAGACCACTACATTCCCTCCTGGGTAAGAAAGTTTTACACTTCATATGGGTAAGTGGTGCATAAGAATAAGAAGAAGGCAAGTGAGTTTCGACCGGTGAAGTCGGTCATGGTAAGAGGCAAGGAGGTGGACTATCACAGCGAGCATATTAATACTGTATTAGGTAGACCGCTACACTCTGCACTCCCTTACGAGGGGTTGTCGATTGTTCAATCCCTAGATGACTTGAAGGGTTGGTTGGATCCGATGATTTTTTACACCACCTCAAGGTGGATGGATGCAGGAGCTCCCATTGAGAAGAGGGACATGAACATCGCCTCCAGGTTCTGGTTTGGCTTCATCAGCAGCACTGTCATGTCATCCTAGAACTAGTCCATTATGTGCCATAGTAAGGCATCTTGCCTTGGCTCTATCATGGTCAGGAGGCGGATCGACCTAGGACTGTTGACCTCGCATGATATGGCCATGAGAGCCAAGCAAAGACTTACCTCTCTGCCATTCCCGGTCTTGATCAGTGAGTTATACCGGCGTGCCAGAGTACCTCAGGATCCTGCAAATGAAATAGAAGTCATCCCTTCATCCTCCACGGACATCCGGCGTATTTAGGCCGGGTTCACTCAAGAGAAGTTGATAGAAGGAGAGTAGCTCCAGCAAACACCTTTCCAGAGGTCAATGTTGACTCATTACTAGCGGAGACATCTTCTCCTAATCCTGCCTCAAAGCCCTCAGGTATACCTGCTTCATCTTCATTTTCCTCACAGGCTCCAGGTGTTTTTTCATCCTCCCAGCCTGCCAGGATTACCCAGACCATGATCCTGAAGATGGGGCAATTCGCCTATTCAGCTGATGTGAGAGCTACCCGATTGGAGAGATCTATCCCGAGAATGATTGACACGGCCATACTAGCAGCACTTACCCCCCTTGGGACTTCGTTTGATGCCTTGACAGTGAGAGTCACTGCTTGTGAGAGTAGATAGGGGGAGGCCTCTGAGGTGATGGCTTTAAAAGCCGAATTTGCAAGTTTGAGGAACGACGTAGACTATCTTAAATCTACTGACTTTACTTCATTAATAGAGATAGCAGATGATGAGCATGCTGCTGAGACTACCGGAGATATGCAGGGGGATGGCACAACACATACAGATTCCAATGTAGAGACTGATGAGGTGTTGATATCAAGACATGCTGAGGAGACACAAGAGAGCAGAGATGAGGGCATATTCAGAGACTTGCCAGAATATTATAGATATGGTTGTGCAGACGGTGATCCAGACATTGTCGACTGAGACGTCCACAGCAGCTCCTAGTGGATCTGGCACTGCTATTCTGTCTGAGGCTACTCTGGGAACATATGCCCATTTACAGACGGCTACACCAGCCACTGAGACCCTGACAGAGAGAGAGATTGCATAGACAGGACCCTTCTTTACCTCCCTCTCTGTCTTATCATATTTTTACTATTGATACTTTTATTTGCATTTGAGGACAAATTGCTTTTATTTGTGGTGGGGTGAGGCCCACAACTTTTGTGTTGATAGTTATGTTTTGTGTATATATGTGGGTTGTTCTGCTTTAAAATTGTGTTAAATACTACTTTATGTGGATGATTGAGCTCATGGCTCCTTTTATTTTTAATTGAAAAACAATTTTGACCCTTTCGAAAAATTTGAATTTTTCGCACATTTTTGCCACCCTTTATATGCTCTTTAATGTGGCTATTCTTTTGCAAAAATTTGAGTCTCGATTTCGATCAATACTGATGACTTGAATAGTGCTCTCAATCGAACGAACATGAATGTACGGCTACGATGAAGCCAAATGAAGTTGCATAAACAATATGTGAACTCTTTGCATCTCGTTATGACTAGCCTAGTATCAAATTGATTCTCTTGTTATGACCATTGCACACTAGCAAAAGTGTGGAGTCTTGTTTGACTGTAAGTATCAATGTCTAGTGTGATAAGCTTACTTTGAACCATGCATGATAGATCCTAGAATTTTTCCCGTTGGTCCGGTCAACTAAGTGATGTTATCTATTGATATGATCTTAGGCAACTTCGAAGAGTGTGAACCAATTTGACATATAGCTCTTTTGTGACCTACCTTGTGAGTGTGTGATTCTCTCTTGAACACCCATTGTGCCTTACCTTTTTTTGGAAGAAACTTGTTGAAAACTAGACCTTTCTTAATCCATCATCCATAATCCTCATGAAGTTGTGGTTAGTTGAATAGCCAACTTAGGCCAAAATCCTAAGTTGGGGGTGTGTTGAAAAGATAGAGGCAAGTTAAGAAATGCAAGGGAAGTCTCCTCTTACCCATGATTTTGAGAAAAATGGAACCCCTTCATATAAAATAAAAAAGAGAAAAAGAATGAAAAAGAAAAGTTATGGGATAAAGTTGAAAAATGAAAGGGGGTTCCTAACAATTCATGGGAAGTGAATAATAGGATGACTCATGAGCACTAAAGAAAATGATGAAGGGTAAGGGAAGGAAGTGTTGTGAGCACCACATCTCATGAGAATGAAAGTCACTGAGCCTAAATGAGCATACCTTTGCACTCAGCCCCATTACAAGCCTTGAAAAGACCTTTTTTATATTGAGTAAACTGAAACAAATGTTGATTGGAAAATACGGGTAAACCTATGGGTGAAATCATGCATTATGTTCTTATTTGTGAGTGTGCGCATTCCATCTGATTCCAAAGCTTTAAACTGTGAAACCTTTTGTGTGAATATGGAATCATTTTTTGTGTGAGGGCATTTGAACACTATAGTTGAGCTTGAACTTGCATTTGAAGCAAGTATTGTGAGCATGAGATTCGTTGATATTGGTGAGTCATAACTTGAAACTTTGAGTACACATTTGATCTTTGCATAAGTAAATTGAGTCTTGTTGTGTGCATTCATGATTGAGTCTTGTGTAGCATTGTTCGAGACACCCTTTTTTGAACGGCTGAACTTGAGTTTGCTTCAGGACAAGCAAAAGTTTAAGTTGGAGGTGTTGATGAGTCAACAAATTGGAGTCATTTAGGGCTATATTTTAATAGAAATTGTGACCTCAAAAGCTTATTTTCTCTCAATATCTGATGAAAACCCTTAAGTTTTAGGTATTTGATGTTTGAAGGAAAGCATGGAGACTACGTCGCAAAAAGGAATGAAAAGGCTGAAAAGAACGAAGAAATGAAAGCCTGAGGATTGTCGAGTCCACCTGGCTAGTCGTTGAAGGGTCCTACTTCACCTTTTCTTCCAGTGTGTTGAGCCCTGAAGGAAAGGATCAAGTCGACGGAAAAAGGAAGCAGTCGGCGCATCACCGAATAGTTCCACGAAGCAGTACCATGTCGTCCAATGACCCAGAGCAAGACAATGTTGAAGGCTGGTGTAAGACGGCGATGATCTACCTCAAAGGGCGAATCGCCGAGTTGATCGGCGATTCCGACTAACAACGTCGAATGATCCGCTGCAGCACAAATCTGTGGAAGCTATAAATACAAGTTAGAGTTGTAGTTTTAGGGGTCGAACAATTAATATAATTTTCATATGGAATAGTACTTCTTTTTATCTATTTTCTCTAAGTTTAAGAGGGTTTTGAAAACTTGAAGAAAAATGAGGGTTTCATCTCCAAGAATTTGGACTTGGGTCTCTTAGATTCTTCATTCTTGGCCCCTAAGAAGACTTATATCATCATACCCATTTGAATGCAAGCTCATTTAGGTATAAATTTCTATCTCTTGATGTGTGGCTAAAAACCCCAATTCTTGGAGTGTTATTTAGCGAATATGGGTTAAGATAATTGTTGGATCTTGCTTGTTGATAGTTTAAATGTAGTTTAATGGTGATTTCGTCTAGTAGTTGTGGTTGAATCTAATGGATTTGTAGTTGCAAATACAAGTTCACTCATGTGTTTTTGGCTTGCTCGAGAGAGAAGTCGCAAAACCAAGACCACTAGATTGATGGCCTAAGGAGTGGGTCGACATAAGGCTCAGCCCGAGAGGTTGAGCCCTAGTCCCATATCCTAACACTCAGCTAGAGAGAGTGAGTGCGGTAAGGCGTAGGCTGGTCTTCATGCGGCAAGTGGGTGTTTGAGAGGAACCCATTTAAAATGGGGTAAGTTGCTCGAGAGAGAACTTATTTCCGCATAAAGCTTAGCCTAGTCACTATTACTCTATAAATTTTCTAACGAAAGCATGTACCCAATACCTTAGATTAACCCATTTTCCGGTCACATCCCAAGAATCTCCCTCTCATTGCTTAGATTTCCTTGTTGATTTTACTAAAAACAAATCGATTACTTGTGTTAAAACTCCCAATTTCATATTTGACAGATTCGTCTAAACCCCTTAATTTAATATATTTTTACTCGTTAATGTATTTAGCTATGACTAGTTAGAATGAAATTTTATTTTTCTACTAATTCTCAAACCCACTCCCTTGGGACGATTCCAACCTTTGGTTGGGTTACTATACTACTGCACAATCATAGACACCCGAACTGTAAGACATGTCGTTGATTACACAAATTTCAAGATGTTGAAGGCCAATGCAAAGTGGTGAATGAAGAGGACAATCAGGGGACTTTCAAGCTAAATGTTGGGAAACTTTAAATTGGATTTTAAATGGAATTTTGAGGAGCTCTCTCCCAGATATTACAGTTCTCATTCTAAAGTTAGAGTTTTCTCCAAGTTTTCAGTTCTTATTGTAGACTTTGAGGATTTTGAATTTGGTTTTTGAACTTAACTATTTTGGAGTATTATAAAGGGTTGGAGACTATTACCCAGCTGATGGCTAATCGAGTTAGTAATTCTTTATACCTTTTTATTATGTTTAGCTAAAACCCCGATTCTTGAGGTGTGATCATGTGATTATTGTAACACCCCGACTTTTTTTAAATGTCTAAATTAATTTGTTCATTCATGGAAAGACCAAGAGGGTGAGTACTAAATTAAAAATGATGTGGTATGTCATATTTTAAGTGTTCAAGGGTTGAATCTCAAGTTTTGAAGTAAGGTAAGTCGCAAAATAAAAGTGGGCGAAAGTTATCGTAAGTTCCTTTTTAAAGATTTCTCTGAAATTTGGGTCAAATATTTCAAATGTTATCTCCCAATCTATAACGAGCTATGGATATCATGACCCATTAAATCGAAAGTCTGTCTAGTTTCAAACGCATCAAACGGTTTGTTCATACAACTTCAGAATAGAGAGATATTCGCATTTTTGCGAGACTGCGAAAGCAGGCACGTGAGGTGTGTCCCATAAGTCGGTGGAAGCTTATAAGATAGCATCTTCTTCATTTTTCTTCATTCCAAATCGTGAGAAACCCACGAAAATCAGAGAAATACTCCTCAAATCATCCTTGTGTGTTCATGATCTCTTCTTGGCCTTTTATCAAAAATTGTCCTACGTCGTGAGCTCGTCGTTTTGGTATAATGTTAACGGTAAATTGAGCGGTGTAGCTCCGTGGAGGTTATGGCAGCAGGGTTTTTTTTTACAGTGGAGTGATTGTATTCAAGTGTTTTCGTCATTTAAAGAAAGTGTTGTAGTGGTGTGGCAAAGGTGTTTTCAGCATAAATTATATAGGAAAAGGTATGTTAAGGCTACTCCATTCGTTCGGCATGTTTCCTTAGAGCTTGGGAGTGATATAATTGAGTAGTTAATGTTAGTTATGTTGTAGATGTAATTGTGAGTGGTTGGCTGATTGAGTGGTTATAAACCCTCATATTAGGGACTCATAATCTGTTCAGAACAACCCTAAGTTAGGAACGACTTGGACATTACTAATATTTATTGTTTATACCTAAATTGCTCACCTTCAACCTATTTAATTGTTTGATGTCGCCCATGGGGATATTGTGGTTAGCTACTGAGCTATGAACTGCCTATGAGGGCTATGATGTTGTCTAATAGGACTATGTTATTGCCAAAGAGGGCTATATGTTGCCCACGGGGATATATTGAAGCCAAAGAGTATTATGTGTTGCCTACGGAGCTATTTTGACGCCAAAGAAGGATATGTATTGCCTATAGGGCTATGTGATGCAAAAGAGGGCTACGTGCAGCCCACAGAGTTATGATGTTGCCTAAGAGGGCTATGCGTTGCCTACGAGGCTATATCGTTGCCAAAAATGGTTATGTGACTTCTTACAAAGACAAGGGACTACTGATAAGGTTATGTAGATTGATTTGCCACCTTCTGGGCTTATGGGGGCCTAAGTAGGTGGTATGTTGTTTGTACCTACTGGGTTTATGGGGGCTTGGTTAGGTTGATGTTTGATCATTATTGTATTTTATTAGATTCAATAGTGGGTTGGCATGCTTATCTAAATTTGATTTCCTTACCTGATTGCTTTTGGTATATTATGATACTTGCTTATTTAGTCTACAGCCTTTCATACTATGTACATTATTTTGTACTGATGCCCCATTGCCTTGGGGCGCTGCATTCATGCATGCAGGTCCTGCAGACGACCGAGTAGACCTCTTCAGTAGCAGGATTGACTTCTATCCGGTTGGCTAGCCCCTTTCCTCCGGAGCTACCATAGTTTGGAGGTTTGTTAGCTTTTGTTGTGTATATTTTTATGGGTAGGTTGGGCCCTGTCCCGCCAATCTTTACTACTCTTTGAGGCTTGCAAACTAGTGTGTGGGGGTGCACATCTAGGTTATGGCCATGTTGGCCTAGTTTTATTGGTTTACTGAAGCTTGTGAGTTGTTTGATGTATTGTCTTGATATATATCTGCTTCCAGTTTTTGTATAGATATCATGGTGGCCTCGACGGCCCAGTCAGGACTTTTGTGCTAATTAGTTATTTCTTTATATGAACTTTTGGGAGTAGCTTTTTCTTTTATATATATGTTGACAGGGGACTTACCAGCCGATGGCTTAGTTTTGAGCCGGGATATACTAGTTTGTTTTCCTGATTGCGTGTGTCTGCTATGCGCTAGTAGCAAATGGTTCAGCAGGGTCGGCTCGGGCCTGAGTTTTGGCATTAGGAGCCAGTTGCGCCCCTTGAGTTTGGGGCGTGACATCAAGTATACAAGATAGCACTGGGGGAAACTGGAGAGATCATCACTGGAGAGGAGCCTCATCCCTAAATTCTTATCATATGCTAGTAGAGATCAACTTATCAAGAGTGTATTGTATGCTATTCAAATGTTTTGGTCTCAACAATTTGCCCTTCTCCAAAAATCATTCAAACAGTGAAGGCTATGTGAAGATTTATTTTCGAACTCTGTCTCTAACTCACTAGAGGCACGGGAAACAAAGAGAAGATGTGTACGAACGAGAGTTGTTGAAACTAGCATATTGGAAGATCAATCGGCCAAAATAAGGTGTGGTCTTCCGCTGTCCCTTTCCGCTTCACGCAATAGCACGCTCCGAAGCAAGCGGGCTTCGCTTCTATGCAGTGATAATATTGAGACCTCAAGAAAAGCTTTGATTGCATGTGAAAAGCCGTGTAGCCCCAAAGCAAGTGGAGGTCTGAATTTTCTTGACATGCATGGAACAAAGTTGCTATTGGTAAACAACTATGAAATTTATGCCAAAAAAATACAAGTCATGAATTGCTTGGATTCATTAGCTATTATGGGAAGAATGATGTATGGAACATACAAGCTAAACAAGCTTCCTGGAAGGTACAGAGAATTTTTGAAAGTTGCTAAACGTGTACAATAGGCTAGTTATACTAAGACATGTGTAAGAGGCATGAAAAAGTACTCTATTGACAGAAAAAGGTAAAATGGAGAGGGTAGAATGAAGATTACTGGTATGGACAAACATTGAAGCTCCTAAATGATTGTAATTAAAGATAGATCAACTAAATGAAATTTGATCAAGTCCCCTACTTGTCCTTTATGTCAGCAGGAGAATGAGGATCTTGATCGCCT
This sequence comes from Solanum gracilifrons, assembly GCA_029582605.1. Lineage (NCBI taxonomy): Eukaryota > Viridiplantae > Streptophyta > Magnoliopsida > Solanales > Solanaceae > Solanum > Solanum gracilifrons. The sequence continues at coordinate 6,162 of JAJOOH010014749.1, read as the reverse complement.
ATTCTATCAGTGTACATATGCTCCAGAGGTCTAAACTAGTGTATCAACTTAGCAAGGGTTAGTAGAGACACTATGAGCTGGACATATGAGGTTCAATGAGCAATCAAGTTTATGAATGGCAAAAATAGTACAACACTTATAAATTTTTCACTGCCTAACACAATTTATTGTTTATGATTAGAGCGCTATAACAGAATCTTCCAGCAGAAGCAGCAACCAGCAAGTTCACTTATCGAACACATTATTCAGAAAATTCACTGTAGAGACAGTAAATATTCTCGAATAAATGCTCGAATGCATGATTTGAAAATATATCCATAAGATGTAGCTAGATTAGTTATAATTGTCAAGCTTAGCAAGAATGAAGCTTATGTCCATACTAGTTGATTTTTTCTTGATTTATAACGTTTACTTGATAAATAAAATTTACTTACCAAAAATAATAATATATTATGTTATTTATTTATTTATGATGGAGGTGGAAAAGAGAAGAAATAAAGAGTAAAGGGAGTCAATGATTTGGTCCCATCAATTCCAAATAACAGCATTGAGTACTTGTCTACTTATACTTGCTTTAAGCCCAGAAATTCTTTTTCATTGTTTTCTCTATGAATGAAGAACTAATATTTTCTCTAAACCCTAACAAGATTTTGATCGATTATGGCTATGGAAGAATCGACAATTGCCGTAGATTTACTCACCGATTCATCGGCTACATCTCCACCGTCTGATCACACCGATTCTTGTTCTTCACCGTCTGATCTCCCTTCCCCCACCAGACTTAACGCGTTGGCGCCGGCATTCGTTCCGCGAAGCTCATCGTCATCGGCGTCGATTTCTCCTACGCCGTCTCTGACAGATTTGAATCAGGCTGGTTTTCATCCAGTTCGGAACCATTATGTATATCCTCCTCAGTTGCAGGTTCAGTATCCATCACCGTATTATGGCGGTGGTGTACAGGAGGTTGGTGGTGGTGGTGCAGCTGATTTAGATCATGCTAGTGCTAGTAAACGTGGAGGGTTAACTGATGAAGCTGCTCTAAAGATTGTTAATCAAGTAAGCATAAAGTTTTATGTATATATTACTCTGATTCTTACTCTTGATGCTTAATCTCTAGTTTAGGAGAAAACTGGATTTGTTCTAAAAGATGAATTATTGAGTATTGGAATGTAGCCGCCTAGATGTAGTGGAGTGGTAGTAGTAGCAGTTCTTGCTGTATTGAGTATTTGTGATCAGTCTTCGCACACTTGACTAATTCCACTTGATACTTGCCACCACTCATGAGCAACTGATGAGATGTGAAGAAATCACATAGTGTTTTTGTCTCTGCTGGAATTTGAACTTGAGACCTCATGGTTCTTATTCTACCTCATTGATCACTAGGCTACATCCTTGGGTGCGCTGTATTGTTTCTTATGTTGTGTTTGTTTCTTTCGATTTTTGGTTCTATGCAAATGGTAAATTGAAATTTGGGTGTGTGTTTAGAATTGCATATATAGTGTGGATTTTATGTATGATTGAGTAGAAGTTTGCATTACTGATTTATTTCTTCATAATTCCGTTGAGCTTATAGTACTAGCTGTAAGTAGATAACAAACTGATACTGCGATGTACATTCTTAACTTACCGAACTCTTTTGAAGCTCCAAGATAGTGCTGCTAGATTTTAGAAAAGTTTCTAAGTGTGTTAAATTGTATAAGAGTAAGACACGGTGTGTTATTTCTTTGTGTATTATACTAATTCCGATGTGTTTCCGTTGTCTGTAGGTGGAGTTCTATTTCAGTGATTTAAATTTGGCAACAACTGATCATTTAATAAAGCATATGCTCAAGGATCAGGAAGGTTACGGTAAGTTGTCCTTTAGCCATTGTTTTGGACGGTGAAAGGCGACAAAATGCGACAAGGGCAGCACTTCATTAATACAAAATAATTATAATATTTAATTGCATATATAAATAATCAAAATCTCAATAGCAATAACAAATTAGCAAATATTTCAATTTAAAAATTGAAAATAGATAGTACATACTAAAAGTCTAGATCTTGAATGAGAAAAACAGAATAAAAGTCAAAACAATGAGAAAACATATAGAGGTAAAAGTAACTCTGAAGTCTGAAGAAGGAGAAGGAAAAAGAAGCAAAGGTAGAAGAAAAGAAGAAACATGTATTGGTTGGACCTTGGAGTCGTCGGAAAAGTCTGGCTGGCCGCCGGAGAAGTCTAGTTGAGTCGACTAGTTGGTGTCGCTGTCGCAGTCTAAGAGTGCAGCTGTGCAAATTTGGAAAGAAAACCCTAAAATAATTTTAACTTTTAAAACCCTAAATTGGTAGTCTTTTTTTTAAGAAAATACATGCCTCTTGCCTTTGTCGCCTTTTGAAGATCGCCTTGCCACAAAGCTAATAGGCGATGAAGGGTCACCTCGCCTCTCGCCATTGGTGACGAGGCGATCGTCTTTCACAACACTGCCTTGAGCCTTGACTCTGTGTGATAAAGGGTGGGGTGGGTGGGTGGGGGTAAGGTCCTTAGCCTTTGTGCTTCAAGTTTCTCCTTGCTAATTTTTGTTTTTATAGATATTTGAAGTATTTGTTTCTGATGAGATCTTTCTTAAGACAACCTGGACTTCTTTTCTTTGCTACAGTACCAATATCTGTGGTTGCGTTGTTCAAGAAGATTAAAGCTCTTATACGTAATCATGCACAGCTTGCTCAAGTTCTGCGGAGCTCTACAAAGCTGGTGAGTTTTTCCTTTTCACCTTCCACCCCTTTCCCACCCAAAATTAATCTCGCTGCCTATGTTAAGTATTTTTCTTTTGCTAATCACACGCTTCCACCACGTAAGTTCCAGCATAATTTCTCTCAAACACATAGCTCTTTGTTAATTTACTCATTTTAATATATTTCGTTATTTGCTTTTTGTCCTCCTAGGTTGTTAGTGAAGATGGAATGAAGGTTAAACGCAAAATTCCTTTGACCGAAACCGACTTGGAAGAATTGCAAGTAGGTCTCTTTTTGTTTCTAGCTGTGCTGATTTACAACAAACAAAGTTCGATGGAACATTTATTTCTATCTAGTAGTTGATATCAGATATTTATCAGTATTTTGTTGTTCTGGTTTCTGTTTGTCATTTTTAGTCTCGAATAGTGATTGCTGAAAATTTGCCTGAGGATCATTGCCATCAGAATCTCATGAAGATTTTCTCAGCAGTTGGAAGGTAGAATACCTTTTATGGTCTATATGTTCAGAAGATATGCTTAACATAAAATATCATCAGCCTTTCTAAAACTCTTGCTTACTGCATCAGTGTTAAAATGATACGCACCTGCTTACCTCAGTCTTCCAATGGTGGGGCATCTTCAGGATCTAGAATAGCAAAGTCAGATAGTACGCTTCACAGCAACAAGGTAGGCATTAGATGGTGTGATTTACTTGCTGATAGTGCGATATAGTAGTTCATTTATACGTGTGAAATCTTGAACTCGATGCCTTCGCCCAACTACAGCCAGAATTAACTTAAGAAATGGTTAATGTCATGTTCGAGTTGTTTATTCTGTTTTTGGTAAATAAAGCTCGACTTTACTACCAATGCAAGTATACAAAGAACAATAACTGGAATCAATTGGTACTGCTACATAGTTCTGTAGTCTTACATATAAAATAACAAAGGGTCTATATTTGTACTTGGTATAAAGGTATTCCTTTCTAGAATCTGAATTGAATATCTGAATGCAGTTGCACACATTTGTGGAATACGAAACCGCCGAATTGGCCGAGAGGGCGGTAAGTTAATATAATGTTGTTTCTAGTAACATTTTCAATATCTCCGTCTCTGGCATCCTATAATTTCTTTTGTGATCTTATGTTACAGGTTGTAGAATTAAATGATGATAACTGGAGAAATGCTCTGAAAGTCCGGTTACTTCTCAGAAGCTCAGTGAGTCTTGAACAGTCTTTCCCTTCTCTTTTTAAGGAGCATATTATTCTGTTTTAGTGAAAGAAGAATGAGCATTCAGAACTGATGATTAATGTTGCTGGCATCATTTAGATACTCAAGACTACATATTTGTAGTCCAAGTTTGTTCTGAGTGCACCGAGATTTGTTTGTCAATTATGCATCTAAATAACTCCCAAGGGATTGATTGTTCTGAAGCATTTGAAGGAAAAGAAATAGATCGACAAGGAAACTTTGAATTTTTAAGTCATATCTTGTTATGTTATTCATTGTTTCCAATCCATCGCTTGCCTTTCCATTCAGAAGCAGTCATTGCTGAAGAATTTCTATGGTTGGATACCGAAATCTCCCTTGGCAGTAGTAGGAGTAGCTTTTGGGCTTTACCTGTTACCAGATCCAGTGGATCTTACCCAATTTTTTCACTTACTAAAAGAAATAGTTTCTTGACTAATGCCAGTTGTGAGAATAAGTTCAAATTCAGCCTTTTTTCCATAAATAAATGTTACTGGATGTATTTGATTTTCATTTTTTATTACTATCATGTATGTAAGGATTTTGGTTAAACTCGCAGGAAAAATCTGGTCAAGCTCAAGGGAAAAAAGCTGGTCATCATGAACGTGAAAACTTCAAGGGGGATGATGGTATTGCATTAGAGGTCAACGAGAAGCTTAATGACGAGTTGAGCCACCATATTGATGCTAAATCCAATGATCTTGCAGTAAGTGAATCTCCTTTTATTCCTAGAACATGGTGACGTATCCAGTTAGTATTTAGTAACTGCACCACATAATCCTGCAGAGACTAGTTTTCAACAAGATTTATACTGTAGTCGGTGTTATCATTTTTATTTTACATCTACAGGAGGAGCATAGCAGTGATGGGCAGAGGCGTGGTCGTGGTCAAGGTCGGGGTCGGGGTAAGGGACAGGGTCAGAGACGTGGACGTCCCCAGTCTCATCAAAATAATCGTGGAGGTCATTTAGGAGCTCCCATATCAAACGTGAATTGTGGAAGCAATGTGCGAAATGCCCTCTCAAATATCAATCGTGCTGGTCTAGGGCAGCCTGTTCTTGAGCAGTCAGCAGCACCCAAGCAATCTTCTGTACCTCGTATGCCAGATGGCACTAAGGGATTCTCCATGGGTCGAGGCAAATCGATGGCTATTATAACTATGTGATTACTTCCTACTTACCTAAAATTGGTGTGGATGAGAGGGGATATATCTTGTTTGTGTGATGAAATACGGTATGGTTGATTTGGCCGTTTGAGTTACTAAATCAAATGAACCTTGTAAGAAAGCTGCAGCAGAGATGTTTGGATGTAAAAATGCAAACAGTACAGGATTAACAAAAGCTTATATAGAAAAAGTTGAGAATTATACAACTCTAATTCTCTCCAGCTTCAACTGTGTGTGATACACTAGACACTAGTCAATCAGGCAATATTCATTGCATCTTTAGGCCCTTTTTTTGGGTACATTTTTAGGCCTGTGTGAAAACTAAATGAGGCATATTGCACTAATAATATAGCAATGTTGCTACTTGCCAAGTGAGAATCTGTGGCCTAATCACCTTGCTCTTATAGAAAGAAAATATTGGCACCCAAATCAAGCCAACCAATTTGAAGCTCACCAACCAAAATGCATATGTGCATTAATAAATGAGTGTATAAGGGCCTGTTTGGATTGGCTTTTGGCTTATGACTTACAAGTCAAAAGCCATAAATTAGGATTTCTAACTTACGGCTTTTGGCTTATTTTTGTTATTTTGGCTTTAAAATAAGTGTTTATAGGCACTTTTTAACTTTATCCAAATACTTTAAAACTGCTTAAAAGTTATTTTGGCTTAAAAGTACCTAAAATAAGTCTATCCAAACGGGCACTAAATATTGAGCTAAAAACTCAAATTTCACTTGTTTAGGTCTTAATTATGTGTCCATATCATTTTTTCTTTGTCAAATGCATGTATCTAGTGCACTTAGATATGTGCATCTAGGATGTATAAGCATCAAATTAGGTGTAATTTATTCTAGATACACTGTATCCAAGTGTGGTTCGCATGTATACATGATACACAGATTCTCTCACTCGCCTCTCTCCCTATGTATTTGTTATCAAGGATACATATATCTAGTCTAGCATAAAAAATGCACTAATACATTCGTCATGTATCCATGCATAGAGAGAGAGAGAGAGAGAGAGAGAGAGAGAGAGAGAGA